>JAOUQZ010000027.1:6470478-6501419 GCA_028564935.1 Neosilurus hyrtlii
CGTAAGCTGCGAGAATACTCTGGCGCCGGAGGAGCCTCTCAACAGTGCTTAAATGCCGGTGGTGATTGCCGTAGACCTGGAACAGGTGTGTAGGTGTGGGTGGAGCCCCAGGCCGCCGGAAAACGCCCCATCTTTGAGAAAACAAAACACAAAAGAGACACCACACGAGAAATCATAGGCAACATCAAAGTACCCGAAATGCAATCACCACAGTTCAAGCCCCACTATCAACGGGATGTCACTGCTGTTCCCCCAGTGCAGCTAGTAAAATATTACTATCATTATTAATAGCAAGACAGTAAAATATTACATAATTCAACTATCAAGTATTTAGAAAAAGATCCATCTTGACCACTTTTCTTAGTATATAGACATGGTTGTAAGCAATATTGTATACACACAGCTTAATGCTTTGGGACTAGTAATATGGTGGCTGGCTGGCTTGCTTCACTTCTGAGCGAGCTGATAGGCCGAGTGCTTTATCAAGTTATTTTTATATCAGTGGTTTACATACATTACCCAAGCATCCACTGGTTTATAAGAATGAATGGTGTGGCCCTCTGTTCATTCCTACACAGATTACTTCCATATTCACTGTCACATGCACATAAATCACGCAAAACTTTTCGCAGTACAATGGTGCCCCCCTGTGTGTGGATTTATTACTTGTTTTTTGTTTAGTTTGTACTAACAGTAGCATGTTTTGATGTGCAAACATGTATTTGATGTATGTAAGCTTTTAGTAAGTTTGCATCTAACTTTCCTTTAGGAGCTCAAAACAGCAATTTAAAAACTTCCTGCAATGTGAACAAAAAAGAAAATCAGGCACTTCCTCTAACCATTCTAAAAACTTTGAAATTTCCCTGGTCTGAAAGCACCTAAGTACCCCCTACATAGCCTGTTTACACTCTTACCATCAGGATGCCGCTACAGAAGTGTGAAAGCATGAACATGACTTCATAGTGCCGAATCAGCTGCAATTAGAATGTGCTGTTTCCTGGCTTAGATTCGGTCATTATTCACAAAAATTGGCACTTTTCAAGGACAGTCATTAAAAAAAGGAAAACCCATTTAGTAGTGCAATATTTTGTTCAACAGGAAAAGTCCTGCGCTGACGAACAAACTTCAGTCACATTATTGACTCTTTAGTCTTTCTTCAGTGTCTAAAGATGAGGATTTTAAAAAAATTACTTGCTAATTTGATGATTTATTAAAAGTTAATAAATTACATATGGATAGATGGATTAGAAAAATCAATGAGACCATATCTTTACTCTGTTCATGTGTTTATTGTCATCATTGTGTAAACATGATTAATCAGAATTAAATAATTAGGGATTTTATTATAGCCATGTTTGCTTGATTATGGTTCATATTAATATTAATATATGTGCTCTGTTTCCCTTTCAGACAACACATATGTCTCAAACTCCGAGAACAATGATGACGTATTAGTTACAAGAGATCCTATACCAGTTATCTTCCATAGAATTGCAACAGGTAAAGCCTTTTGATATTATGGAAATTATTAACACATTTTATGTTTTTCTTGCTCATCATACTTTTAATTTTTAACTGAAAACATTCATTCAAGAGCTGAACAATGGAGCTATTCCTGAGATTAAAGTGAAAGTAATGGTATAATTTTAATCGACATAAACTTTACAGGAAGCATTTGTTTCTTGGACCCATGTGGGATTGTCTGCAGGTTCCATAGTGGCCTCATGTCAACTGCCCACATGTATATGTGAGACCCACCTGGGTTATGCCTGGGCAACATGGTATCCAAGTTGGCATGGACTGAAAAATGGACATCTTAACTGGGGCTTACTTGAGTCAACTAAGTGTGCCCCACACTGAAAAGCTTAAAGGGGCTTACTGTGAGGGTCCTTTAAATAATTTTAAAAGGGAAATTAATTTACCTATTCAGCTGTCACAGGGTCACCCACGGACAATCCCATATGGTGTCCATTTTTCAGCCCACTTAAAACCCCAAATATTCGCTGGGTCCTGGGCATCTGGAGATGCTGTGCTAGAATTAAACCCTGATTTCAGCATTGTTATTCATGTTTATTTGATTGAGCTCAGAACCAGATGGTAATTTCAAATTCAACAGCTAATTCTAAGATCTGTTAATGGGGCAGTGATGTCAGTGAAGTTTTTGCAGAACTTTCTATAATAGTCTGCCATACCTATGGCTGATATCATAGCCCAGATAGGTCACACTAGCCTTACCAAATTCGCTCTTAGCTAGGTTGACAGTTAAATTAGCCCCTGATAGTCTAGGGAAAACTTCCGTCAAATGAGACAAATGGGCATCCCAGGTGTCACTGTAGATAATGATGTCGTCTATGTACACTCCAACACCATCAAGGCCTGCTAGATACTGGTTCATTATCCTCTGGAATGTGGTTGGCCAGTTCTTTGGTACAAGCCACTTAGGGTGACGAAAGCTGATACTTCTTTGGCTCTATCCAAAAGTGGAACACACCAGTACCCTTTTAGTAAGTCACATTTTGTGAGGTGTTTTGCCTTTCTGATCTTGTCTATGCAGTCGTCTGTCCTTGGTATTAGGTATCAATTAGTCTTCGTCGGGACATTTACTATCTGGTAGTTGGTGCAGTATCTGAGAGAACTGTCTGGCTTAGGAACCGAGACACAAGGTGAAGCCCAGCCGCTCTCGCTTGACTCGATGATGTCATTCTCCAGCATGTAGGACTCTTCCTTCTGCATTAATTCGTCCTTATGGGGGTTGACATGGTAAGGGTGGTGCTTGACAGGTCGTGCATTTCTGATGTTTACATCACATTGAGCCATGTGGGTCTTGCTGGGCACATCAGGGAATAATGTCTTGAATTCTAATATGAGATCGAGTAGTCTATCTTTATGTGGCAAGTGGCTTAGCTTCCATGGTAGGTCAGACAAGATGTCGGAGTTCGCAGTCTCATAGGATGATTATTATTTAGTTTCACGGCAGGGGCTTCCTCAGATTCAGCCTGAGGGGAGCTGCTTACCACTAAGACTCTGCAGGCCCCCTGGTCATAGGCCTTTAATATGTTGATGTGACAGGGTTAAGAGGTTTTTTTGTCAGTCTGGGATCTTTATGATGGAGTCGACATCATTGACCTTTATGATGACCTCGTATAGACCATGGCACCTTGCTTGCAAAGGGCTTCCGGGGACAGGTAATAACGCCAACACTTTGTCTCCTGAGTTAAAACTGCGGTCTTCAGCTTGACGGTTGAACAGCCACTTCGTCTTTCACTAAGCACTTTTCAAATTTTCTTGGGCCAGTTTGCATGTGCGATGTAGCTTCTCCTATAACTTTGACACATAATCTAGCAGGTTGACATCCCCAAGGGGCTCTGTTCTGATCATATTCTTCAAGGTGGAGTGAAATCTTTCTAAGGCTCCCTGAGACTCTGGGTGGCAAGTCCAGCATAAGTTAGATACATCCTGCCTGATCTTTGGCCAGTAGAAGTGTTTTGTGAGTTTTGTGAGTTTTGTTTAACAGAGCCTCGTGTGCCAATCTTAAGGCCTCGGTGCAATAAGCCTTCAGAATCACAATTTGGCCCTTCTTCAGAAGCTGAAACATCTGTTGATCTCCACTTCCCCATCAGGACTCCATCACTGACAGAATAACTGACTGGGACTTCAGCCATCTCCTCTTCAGGAAGAGCAGCATCAAAGAGAGATTTCAAGTCAGGATCATCCCTCTGTTCCTGAATACATTTTTCTCTCCACAAAGACATGTTTCTCTTGGGCATAATCGACATCTTACTGTCTACATCTGAAGAAGAAGCAAGATCCTCGCTGGGATCAACAAATACCTGTGACAAATCTAAGAATCAATTTTTGGTACCTGTCCATTTTCTTAACCAGAGCTCTCGTTACTGGACAAGAAGGAAGCACATTCTCTTCAACAATTTCATTTTTTTACAATCGAATTGGTTCGTAGGCTTTGGGCTCATGAAGCACCCTCTATTCCTAGGTGAGGCATAACAGTGGTGACCATGGGACCTGAAATTAAGTCTGACTTCAACTCAATATTATGTAAGGGAGCTATAATGCAACCACCCTCAAAACCTTGCAACTTTGAAGATTCATCAGTGGCCAGACTCCAATCCAAAGGTAGTACACCTTCTAATAACACAGATTGAGCTGCCCTGTATCAAGATCTTGATCGGTACAGGGTCGGTTACGCCATTAAGGGATAGTATGCCCTGGGACACATAAGAAACGTATTCCTCTTTAACATCAGACTGCTTGACATAAGGTTTAGGAACCGTATTATTAATTTCATTAGGCTTTTTAGAGGAAATAGGTGCAATAGGCTGTTTTTTCCTTTTTAGAGTATAACCTTCGGTCATCATGTGTCCTTGTTTCTTGCAGTAGTGGTACACAGGACTTGACTTGGTCTGATCTTTCTCTGATTTTTTTCCTGGGCACTGGACTTATTATGGCTATTTGAGGAGTCAGGATTTTGACCAGAGTGAGGCTTTGGCTTCTCATTCTCATCACTTATCTTTACAGACTTCCTTATGGTTAAGAACTTAGCTGTCAGCCAGGACAGTGGCCTCTTTAAGCATGTCAACTTGGTGTTCATTCAAGTAGGCATTGAGGTCCTCGTGGACACACTACTTGAGTTCTTCTAGCAGCATAACTTGCTTCATTTTGTCAAGGCTGTCAACTTTACTGGATCTGCACCACCTCTCAAACAACATTTCCTTTTTATGGGCGAACTCCATAAAGGTGAGGTTATCTGGTTTGCGATAGCTTCTAAACATCTGGCAGTATGACTCTGGCACCAGCTCATGAGCACTGAGGATGGTGGCCTTGACCACGTTGTAGTTCTTTCTTTGTTCCGATGAAAGTGTAGCGAACATTTCTCAGCTTTTGCCTTTTATCACACTTTGTAATAGGGATGGCCATGCATAGTGGGGCCAATCGTAACCAGTGAATGTGTTTTTGAAGTCCACAAAGTACAGATCAAATGCATTTTTATTAAATGCTGGTACTGGGGGTTTGTGTTTGCCAATATCTAATTTTGGCTGTGACTCATCTTTAATGAGTTTAATTTTTATTGAAGTTGAGCCAGTAAATGTAGCAATTACATAGGTATGGATTAAGTATGATCAAGTAACTTATTTAAACAGTTTTAATCGTTAGAGAAGCAGTCGAAGATCCATTGTAGTGGTCAGAGATGGCAGGTGAAGGCTGGAGATGGTTTGTGATGTGTAGAGTCTTGGGTCTCACAGCAGTATCCACAGTGGAATGTTGTCTCTGTTTCGGAGAAGTCTGTTCAACAACATTACTACATCACAATAGATACAATCATGACAGTTTTTTTTACTATGGATGTGCCTGTTACGTCAGAGGCAAAAAAGTTTATATCGCCAGCAGTGAAAAGTCATCTTCACAGTCTCTGAGTCCATATGGATGATCATCATCAGCAGGATCTAGGGGTATGCAAAATGAGAACTCCAGCCAGCAGCCACATAGCAGGACAGACCACAGGACTCAGAAAGCAGAAGGATCAGGAAGATCAAGATCACCAGCTTCCCAGTAGCAGCATGTGTATCTCAGCAAAAACAGAGAGAGGAGACAGAGAGAGGCTGTCAGGTATGCTCATAACAGTGTAATGGTAAAAGAACAGTTTATTAGTGCTGGGTTCAAGCAGGGACTCTCTCATGACTAACCATGGCAGCATAAGTAAAAAGAGAGGACCAGGAGGAAGGCAGACATGAGGGCACCCTGTGACACTGGGCAATTAGCCACATCGCTCTCAATGGACCTGGTTGAGCATCTAGAGTGACGCATCCCAACATCACAGTTTACCAGAACTTTCAGTGCCTGAGAACCCCCAGATCTTCTCTTGTACTTAATAAAAGCCTATTAACAAAATGCTTGACTAAACATGTAAGTTTTCAGCCTAGTCTTAAAAACAGAGACTGTGTCTGAGTCTCCAATATTAACTGGAAGTTTATTTCATAATTGTGGGGCTTTGTAAGAGAAAGCTCTGCCCCCTGCCGTAATCCTCAGTATTCGAGGTATCACTAAGCAGCCTGTGTTTTTTGATCTAAGGGGACGTGCTGGATCATAAACAACAAGAAGTTTGCTAAGATAATGTGTCACAAGACCATTGAGTGCTTCTTTATAGGTTAAAAGCAGTAATTTATATTCAATTCGAAATTTAATTGGGAGCCAATGAAGTGTAAATGAGATACTGGTGCTCGTGTCTTCTGGTTCTAGTGAATCCTCTTGCTGTTGCATTCTGGAATAACTGGAGCTTGTTTATTCACCTATAAGAACATCCAGACAAGTAACGCATTACAATAACCTAATCTCATTCATTCATCATTCATTCATTCATTCATCTTCTTCCTCTCGAGGTAACAAAAGCATGAACTGAGAAGAAGGCTACCTGTGTAATATCTACATGAGCTTCAAATGAACGACCAGGGTCAATAATCACTCCAAGGTCCTTTACTGCTACACATGATGAAACTGAAACACCATCCAAACTTTTTACTTAATCAGAACCGTTATTTCTAGTTGCCTGTGATCTGAGTATAAGTACTTCTGTCTTATGAGAGTTTAATAAGAGAAAGTTAGTAAGCATCCAGTGTCTAATGTACTTTATTAATCCGGGGTCTCTCATCTGGCTTTGCTGAAACTTTGTATCATCAGCATAACAATAAAAGCTAATACCATGTACCAAATTTTGGCTGTGACTTGTTTTTAGTGGGTTGAGTTTCATGTCCATGTTGGCCCATCTGCATTTCTATTTCCATTTTCTTCCTCGGAACCCCGGCCTCTATTCGGCGTCTTTTGTTGTCAGCCTTTTTTAATTCCAATTCAATTTCTTTAAGTCGAGGTTCTCTATCTCCACTCTTTTCTGCCCAGAGGTGCCTTGGGAATCACTACAGTTTTGCACCGATTTATCTTGCCCCTTTATGTTTCCCTCTAAGGAGCCTAGGGGATCACTACAATCTTGCGCTGATTCCCCTGGCAGCGAGCCTTTCTCAACTAAAGCCTTTTGTATTGCTTTCTTAACATATATTTTCTTTATTGACTTTTTCCACATCAATCCCAAGATCTGTGGTGATGTCTATCAACTGTTCCTTCCGAAAAGACTCCAAAGCATTTAGGGAGGAATTCTCCATAAAGTTGGCAAGCTCAGACATGGTGCTATGTTCAGTGGCTTGATACAAACAAAATTGTTCTATCATGGACAAGCTCCCAATTTATGTGACGAACTGGCGCAAGTTTCAATAGTGTTTGTGGGTTTAACAATTTATTGAAGTTGAGCCAGTGAATGTAGCAATTACACAGGTATGGATTGAGTACAATCAAGAAACTTATCTAAACAGTTTTATCAGGAGAGAGGAAGTCGTAGGTCCATTGTAGTGAAGGTCAGAGACGGCAGGCGAAGGTTGGAGATGGTTCGAGATGTGTAGAGTTTTGGGACTCACAGCAGTGTTCTCAGTGGAATGTGGTCAGTCGTCCAGGTTTCAGAGTAGTCCGTTTATTAACTACACTAGTAGCTACTATGACAACATTACTACATCACAATAGATACAAGCTTGTCAGTAATGTTACTATGGATACAGGATGTACCTGTTACATCACAGGCTCAGGAGGATCAGGATCTAGCATCCCAGAAGCAGCATGTATACCTCAGCAATAACAGAGAGGGGGAGGGAGAGAGAAAGAGATGGGGGAGAGAACTCTCAATGCCTGAGAACCCCCAGCCAGATCTGCCCTTGTACTTAATAAAAGGCTGTTAACAAAATGCTTGACTAAACATGAACAAATTTTTCCGCATCATGCAGTGACATCATATTTCTTATTTTAGCAATATTCCTGGGACTAAAGAAGGCTACCTGTGTAATGTCTACATGAGCTTCAAATGAAAGACCAGGGTCAATAATCACTCCAAGGTCCTTTACTGCTACATATGATGAAACTGAAAATGAGATGAGGGCTAAATCCTGACTGACAGATTTCATGAATGTTATTCCTACAAAGATATGAACATAACTGCTGCGCTACAGCTTTTTATAAGATCTTGGAGATAAAAAGGAGGTTTGATATTGGTCTATAGTTGGGCAGCTGATATGGGTTGAGGTCGGGTTTGTTAATAAGAGGTTTGATAATTGCTAGTTTAAAGGATTTAGGTACATAACCAGTACTAAGGGAATAAGTAATTACATTTAATAAAGGGTTGATCATTTCTGGTAGTACTTGTTTAAAGAAACATGTAGGTTATTTAGATGAGGAAATTACTGAGATTAGTTCTTCCTCCTGAATGGGGCTAAAACACTCTAGTTGCTGATCTGATAGTAGTATATTATTATTTACTGTTTTAGTTACTGACATTTCTGACTTTGAGTTTAGGGAATAAATTTTTTGCCTGATATTTTCAATTTAACATTAAAAAAGTTCATGAAGTCGTCACTGCTATAAGTTTTTTATTTTTTACATTTTATTTATGGTCTTATTCCTAGTTAATTCTGCCACAGTATTAAATAATTGTTTTAGATTATTGTTATATTGTTATCTTCTATTAGATTTGAGTAATATATTGCTCTAGAAGCACTAAGAGCTTTTCTGAAATTAAGGAGACTCTCTTTCCATGCTAGTTGGAATACCATTAATTTAGGTTGATGCCATTTTCGTTCTAATTTACGAGTGTTCTGTTTTAGTGTGCATGTATCATCATTTTACCTACCTACATACCTGTTCTACTTTTACCCAGTGTAATTTAGACACCATTAGACCTGTAGCTCTGAACTTCACACAAAATATTCTAGTCCCATGAAGTGTTGACTGGTAACCAACTCAATAATAACTGTTTTTGAGCTACTGTGAACCCAAAAAGTATACCCTGAGTGTAAAACAGCTCATTGAATCTAGAGTATGGCCAGCATTATGAGTGGGTCCCATTAAATTCTTTCTTAGAAACAAACACTGTTCTTAAAGGATCCTCTGGTTTATGAAAATGAATATTAAAGTCACCAACAATTGAAGCTTTATCTAAAGAAACAACCAGGTTTGAAATGAAATCTACAAATTCATATAGGTCCCTGGGGGTCTGTAAATAACAATTAAAGGAATCAGCTGCGTGGGCATATTTTTTGTGGGAACGTATGTTATGTTAGTATATAGAATTTCAAATGGATAAAATTTATGTCTCAATTTTTGTATAATGCCTAGATTGTCAGTATAAATAACTGCAATGCCTCCTCCTCTGCCGGATAGACGAGGTTGGTGTATATAACTGTATCCGGCAGAAATTTCTTTATTTAATGCTACATACTCATTGGGTTTTATCCATGTTTCTGTTAAACACATTACACTAAACTCCTGATCGGTAATGATTTCATTAACAATAAGCACTTTAGACGTAAGAGATCTAACATTTAACAATCCTATCTTTAGATCAAAGGTGCTGGCTGTAAATTCAGTATGATTTAAATTCATGTTAATAAGATTACTAAAACAAATTTTTGTTTAGTTCGGGGAACAGACACAGTTTCCATAGCATTGAACTTGACTTTGAGTGACGACTCTGTGGCGCTAGCAGACACTCGGATTAGCCTATTTGTCTGCTCTCTGGCCTTGGCTCTGAATAGTCACTGACTGATTAGTCCTGTTCTGAGACTATGTGCTATGCTGCAAGAAATGAGAGCGGCACCTTCCTGAGTGGGATGGATACCGTCCCACCCTATCAGTCCAGGTTTACCATCAAAAATATTCCAGTTATCTATCAAGCCCACCTGTTGCATTGCTTTGCAGTCGTTTTCCTTCCAAACATTTCTCCTTTAATGGGTCACCCATCTGTAAAAGGCAGATGGTATAGAGTCATAAGCTTGTGAGTCATAAGCCCGATGCTTCTGCTTTTGCTTTTAATAAGGCAAGAGTTCTGTTTTTTATTTCAGTTTCAGAGATGTTTATCAAAACAACTTTGTCTAGACACAATACGTTTTATATTTAAACTTCAGTGATATTTATCAGCATAAACATCAAAGTCTCGACCAAACACATTTCCTCATTGGCCCTATTTTGACCTGGCGGGGTATATATTATATTGAGAGCTGACAGACTGGTAAAATCTTTAGCAGCATAGCGGATCATGTGGAGCACAGTAGATAGTGCCTCAGGCTCCAGATCTGAGTCCCAGGAGTGATGACAAGAAAGAAATGAGAGATGTAGATCATGAAACATCTAGCGAGATTTAGTATTTGGTGGTTAGTGGATTAAATGTGGATGAGCTATCCAAGGATTTCTTGCTGTACTGTATATTCAGCACAGTACTTGAGTGTGTGTACTGATTTAGCAATGAAGCATGTTTGCATAATCAATTTTAGTGCAAAGTCAATGCAATAGGGATGCAAAAGATACATTATTCGAATATAACAGCATAACCTAAAAAAACAGCACAGTGGGTGTGGATTATCATCAGTAATTTCACCTTTTCCACAGAGATAAGGACAGCTACTGATGACAGCTGTCTTTCCATCAAGTCTAAGCTTCAGATTGACAAAAACCCGGTAAGAAAGATAGCTACTATAGATATTCATTCACTAATATGAATTTCCCATGATGGAATACTAATCACTTGCTTTTATTCTGCAGTGCCCTTACGCTGTAGAAGAGGATTCAGAAGGAGATAATGACTCTGAAGAGTTTTACTATGGTGGTCAGGCAAGTGCCAATAAGTGGTTGTTTACCAATCTAATTTAATCTATCTGCTGTTGTAACTGGAAATATATCAAGAAATAATCATTTTTTTCAGGAAATGACAAACCCTAAATCCTACATTATTTTGCAAGCTCAGTGAAAGCATTATATGGTCATGTAGCACATCATGTGTACATTAACCAGTATTTTGGCTCTAAGGTTTGGTGTTTTGCTCTCAAATCAAATATAGCATCTATTAGTGTAAACTACACGGAATGGCGCAATTTGATTGGTCCACAATCAGTGGATTAAAAACATTTAAATAAAAATGATGTACACCCAAGGTTTGTCATGGTCACTTGAAGCAGGTGGCAGCATTATCATCTTAAAATGTAAAAAAAAAGGAGGTCTGGGTTCGATTTCTGGGCTTGGGTGTTTCTGTGTGGAGTTTGCATGTCCTTTCTGTACTTGCATGGGTTTCCTCTGGGTCCCCCAGGTTCCTCACACAGTCCAAAAAACATGCACAGTAGGCTAATTGGCTGTCCCAAATTGCCCCTAGGTTTGAGAGTGAGTGTAAATGGTTGTATGTGTGTTGGCCCTGCAATGGCCTGTTGAGGGTGTACTGTTGAGCTGAATCATATGAAGAATGATGAGTAACACTTTTTTGTAGTTTAGACTGTAACTACAGACTGTACGTACCCCTTTATATATTAATAATTGAAGGCAAGACACTAAAGGAATTTTGTGACCAGCCAAAGCCAAAACCCCTTTAAATTTCTTTGCTCTATAAAGCTGTTAGTACATTCATCAAAAGAGGTAAGAAGGTTTCCATCATACAAGTATGAATGTCTGCCCCAGCGAGTCTTTCCTAAATGACTCATATACCGGCTCACTGGAGAAAATCCATTATAGTAAAGCCAGGGCATATGAACTCGATTTACCTTTGGTGAACCAGGCTGACGGCAGACTTTGGTCTGATTAGTGAGCCGTCATTTGGATGAATATGGATCCTCTAATGCTCTCAGTGGCTGTGAATGCACACTGCTGGCACTCGCTCGTGGTAATGTGGCCCCATTACTGCTCTGACATTCATTGTGGTTCTGGAAGCGTTCAATCACTGCAGGCTACATCATCATCATCAACCCCATCATCATCATCATCATCATCATCATCACTTCTGATCCTCCAGGGAAAAGTTATATTTCATTGAGATGATCAGGTGATAGTGTATAGGGAGCTAGTTTGGTAATAATAATAATAATAGTAATAATAATAAATGCTTGTTTATTTCACCAAATTTATTACATCCTGCTGTTTCACACTTAGTTTGATTTACTGTATTCATTTCTAGATTTGCTTTCCTGCTGCCTTGAATGAATTAAAATATACTCATTTTGACAGAGTGAGTGATGCGTAGCACAGGCGAACTGATTAGCGTTACTGATTAGAACTGATATGTAGATCCTGACAGCAAAATATATAAAACAGATTTCCTCCAGCATTGTTTTTTATTTTTTAATTTTTTTAGCTGTCTGGAACATTTGGACAGTTGACTGCACATATATTCAATCGAAAAAGTTCTCGAAATAGGTTTGCTAAAGAAAGAAAGATTTATGAATAGCACCCTGATGATTGACTGCAAGTATGCATGAACTTGCCTTGTTATAAATATAAGAAGTGGGAATTATGGTTTGGTGAACAAATTAAAACCAATGTAAAATGTATGGGGATTCTGTTTTATTACCCATAATACCATGCACATGAAATTGATCCATATATAGTAGCATCATATTGAAATTGAGTTTCCTTACTGAAAAGAAACATTGGTTTTAAAGCAAAACTTCACCCCAAAAAACAAATCAAATATGTTTAGGGTTAGTTGTTAAATTACTTAATTATGGTATTCGTCTTCTTCTTATTATTATTTCATTATATTATTTTATATCATTTTTATTCCGCTTATTCATAATTAGTATCATGGGGAGGCTGGCGCCCATCTCAGTCGACTCTGGGTGAGGGTGTGGTACACCCTAGACAGCTCGCCAAGCTTTCACAGTATTACTTTTATTATTCGTTCATTCATTCATTCATTTTCTGAACAGCTTAATCCTAATTAGGGTCACAGGGAGGCTGGTGCCCATCTCAGCTCAGCTGAGGGCAGAGTACACCCTGGAGAGCTCGCCATGGCATCGCAGGGCAGAAACATGCTGGCTATGCAGTCTACTCTTGACGAAAGTCAGCAATGGTTCTTTTACATGCCTCTAGCCACAGACAGTGAGAGACATGGCTGGCCTTTGATAACCCAGTTAGCTGCACTGGTGGGGACAGCAGTGACATCCCACTGATAGTGGGGCTTGAACCCCTGACTTTGGGATCAGTAATACTATTTCCGTATAACAGACACTTTCTATGCAGCATGTATTTCGGTCATTCTTGGAAACTGTCAAATTTAATGATTCACATTTTGGACATATTTTACAAAAGCTATAAAGAATTGATTTAACAATCCCTGTCCAAAACATAACAAGAAGTAATTCTCTCACTGTCTTTGTAACAATGGTTCATGAATTTTGTCAGTTTAGAGGGAAATAGGCTGGACTACATTGAAATTTGGGGATTAGAAATGTCACACTATATGGTACCAATTTCAGATAATGACCCATTTATCAGATGAAAGAAGCAGATTTTTTAAAACAGTAAAAAAAAACTTTTAAAACAACATTTTGTGAGTAGCAGTGGTGGCTTTGTTGTTCAAGCTCTGGTTTACTCATCAGAAGGTCAGTGATTCAAGCCCCAGTAATACCAAGCTACTGCTGTTGGGCCCTCGATCAAGGCCCTCAACTGCTCTGTTGTATCAATGAGATTTAAAAGAATGTAAGTTGCTCAGTATAGGGGTGTCTGATATATGTCATTAATGTAAATAAGCAGGATAGTGCACAGTGAGCCAGTTAGAAATAAACTCTGATCCCCTGTACATTATTATGTATACAAAACATGGTTGTTATGGACGACATAATAGAGCAGTAAATGTAATAAATAAAAGTGAAAACCACTTGAAGACTAAAATATGTTCACATGTAACTGGAGAGTTTGTAGGCTTGCCTTTCATTTTAGTTTAATGAAATTATTTGAAGAAGAAAAAAAAACCAGCTCAGATTTTTATTACACATCTTGGCTATCAAAGATCACACTTTAAATCTAAAATTTAATATGGTCATTCCGGGTTGATATTTTCTTTACATATTTTACATCTGGAATCATTTTTATAATTTATTGTGGTAGCATTACATTTTGTACGAATTCCAGGAAGAAATGCAAAAAGAAAAGAATAGACTGCATTCTTTAGAAAAAAAAACAAACAAAAATCGTACCAGCTCCGCTGTTGAATTTGGATGGTTTTAATGTCCTGTTATTTGTGGATTGTTTGATAAGTGGTATCTGTGAGCTGAAATGCATCTTGCTGTTTTTTGCTTCTACTAACTACAGTGGCTTTGAGCAAAGATAAAGATTATTCATGGATCTCGTGGGAGATCTCGAACGCCTTCTTGGTTCCTGAAGTTCTGCTTCTTTCGTCATTACAGTAGCTAATTTGAATAAAAACAAATCCTTGTGATTGCATATAAAATGAATTATCTTTGATGTTATATCAGGAGTTTGTGTCTCAAAATGGAAAAAGTTCCAACCTCCCAGTCTTCCGAAGTTCTTGGATAAAGTTAAAGAAGTGCACTGCTGCTTATATTACCTATGGCACAGCATTTACCCCTGATGTGTGTGTGTGTGTGTGTGTGTGTGTGTGTGTGTGTGTGTGTGTGTGTGTGTGTTGTTTGCCTCTGGCAGGTGAATTATGATGGGGAACTTCACAAACACCCACAGCTGGAGGCTGACCTGGTAGCCGTGAGGGAGTTATATGGCCATCATGCAGTATCTCTCAGGTACCTGCTTGTTCTTTCTTTATACTGGTTCCTTAAGTCAGCAAATCAGGTTCTAGCCAGCTAAGGAGTTTTTCCTTCTGTTTAAAGTGTTTTATTTGTTCTTTAGCTTGAGAACACATGCTACTAGGGGAGTTGCATTTAAAAGAGGAAACATCAAGACTTTTTTGATTCATTTAATAAAAAATAAATGAAATCTATAAGGGTGCAATCAGAGAATTACAGAAATGTGGTTCCTGGATCAAACTTAGAGAAATGCTCAAAATGTTTTCCCATAATAAAAACTTTCAGCCAGGGTTCTTAAACTTGGTATATTTTGGTGAACAAATTTTGCAAGCTTGCTTATGGCAGCTTATTTTTTTCCCTATTAAGTTTTATTTTATGTGATTGTATAATAGGCAGTGATACTATTAGGCCTTTAAAACACTGTAGATTTTGGACTATTTTATATTTTTTAATTGCAAAGATGAAAAATGTCAGCTTTTGTGAGACAGTGTCAACAAAAGAGTCATTTGGAAGACAAACAAGAAAAAACCATGGAGGACAAAGTGGTGGTAAAAACTTGGTAGTGAGAGAATATGAGGACATTTATGACTGTTTGAATATTTATTTAAAAACATTCTCAACATTGCAATGTAATTAAATTATGTTAAAACAGCTTGGCTATTGGGTTGCATGGTGGTGTAGTGGTTAGCATGACTCGGAGAGCAAGAAGGTCCCATAGCCGCGTCCAGGGTTTGGCGGTGGTGTTTTTGAGTTTGCATGTTCCTCTGATTTCCTCCCACAGGCCAAAGACATACACATTAGTCTAATTAGCTGTTCGGCATTATCCCTAGGTGTGTGTGTGAGTGTGAATGGTTGGTTGTGTGTGAGTTGGCCCTGCGATGAACTGGTGAACTGTTCTGGGTGTATCCTGCCTTCACCTAAAGTTAGCTCGGAGAAGTTACAGCTTTTCAGTGACCCTTGTAGGATAAAGCGGTCTGGCAAATGAATGAAAGAGCTTGGCTATTTTTTGGGGCATGTTTTTCAGTTTTTCTGAAAAATTGGTATTTTCAGTGTTTTTGTTTATTAGCCATACTTTTTTACCTCACAATACTTGTCGGAATGATTTTTTTGGTTCTTATTGCTTACAATAGCAGTGTTCAATACATGTTCACCAAAAGTGTTTTTATTTATATGTATAAATTATAAAGATTTGATTATTTACTTTTTAATAGGAGCCCTTTTAGACAAAAGTGGTGGTGTATAATCTTCACTTCACACCACTGTATTCAAACCAGACAGGCAGCTCTTGAGGATTTACTATCTTAAAAGTCACAGCAAAGGCAGACAACCTAATCACTAAACTAATTTTTATACCAATCTTTATCTTTATACTGATCCTTGACAATAAGCGCCAGTACGAAAGCAGCATAAGTATTTATGCAATTTAGTTCACATTAAAAAGAAGAAATCTGTGTTAGTATAGAAGAAGGGGGAAAGGGTAAATAGCAACTTCCCGGCAGATTTTAATGAAAAAGCTGCTGGGAGGTTATTGCTTTACACACACACACACACACACACACACACACACACACACACACACTCACACACTCACACACTCACACAAATAAAAATATGATTTTGTTTGGGTATGCTGAGAGGAACAAATCCAAGCTGTATATTTTTCCAAGAGAAACCACAAGTGAGCACCTCTGTTTTGTCTTGAAATGTTTTGACCTTTCATTTGTGAGCACTTCACAAGCAATCACAGATACAATGCACAACACCTTTTGTTTTTTTTTTTCTTCTTCTCTCAGCATGATGACAAAACAGCAGCATTTTATAGTCAGATATGTAGCTAGCACCTCACACCAAAATATTTACTTACTCACTCATTTTGCCAAATTAATCCTCTATTAGGATCGTGGGGAGGCTGGAGCCTATGTCAGCCTACACTGGGCAAAGGTGAGGTACACCCTGAAGAGATCACAGGGCCAATACACACAACCATTCACACTCACACCCACACCTAGGGGCAATTTGGAAGTACCCAGAGGAAACTGACACAAGCACAGGGAGAACATGCAAACTACACACAGAAAAGCCCGAGCCCGGGACTCGAACCCAGGACCATATAGCTGTGAGATGGATGTGCTTACCATTATGCCCCAGTGCCAAACTCACACCAAGTTAAAGCATGTTAAAATGTTCCCCTTACCTACAACCCTTCCTTGGGTACCTGTGTTTATATACCTGGTTTTACCCACCCATTATTTTGTCATGGCCTTAATCATGCACCATGCATGTGTTACATTCCATCATCCCATCTAGTAACTAGCTTTCACAGTGTGCAGTGGATTAACATGTTTAGTCTTCTTCAAGTAAAAAAAAAAATTATAAAAACGTGTGTGTGTGCATGAGCTTAAAGTTTCTCAATCCAGATCACAAGTCCTTCCAGACAGTTTGCTATTTCTGAACAAATGATAATTTGCATACTGGCTGATTTAATCATGATGTTTCCCTGGGGTATAAATTTGTCCTCTATTTCCATAGGAGCACAAAAGAGGCGGTTGCTGTCCTGTGCAAGTCAGCTAATGAATAGTAAAAAATACATTAACAATCAAAGATATCATCAAAGGGGTGATATTACGCTTTTTGCACTTTTTGACCTATAAATGTTGTTACAGTGTTGAGAAGCCATGTTAGACGAAGCCATTAATGCAATTAATGTTTATGTTCCCTCTCTGGGCTGATTGTTCTGGCTGTAAACTCACCTATTCACAGATTGCAAAATAGTTATATAAATAATAAAATAGCCGTATGAATAGCTGACCCCCCCCCCACGACTCAATGCACAAGGGTATCTCCACCCTTATCATTCTGCCTTCTAGCGCACTGAAAGAAAAGGCGACCCACTTAAGAAAGGTGACCAATCACAGCAGAAGACACATAGAGAGCACAAAGACCATAAATTAGAGGAGGAAGCCAAAAACCAGCATTTCATAAATGTCTTTTTTTATTTTTAAAATCAAATATATTAAAAAAGTAAAGTACTTGTAAAAAGTTGTGTTAAAAATTTGTGGTCATTTTCTTTTAAGGTGACAATTAATTAGGGAAAACATACTCAGTAGACTTTTAGTAAATGTTTCAATTCAAGCCTTTTTTTACCACATACTTACTGATGAGCATGATACAGGGTTTGATTCCAAATCTTTCTACAGTCATGATTAGCATAGCATATCGTGACAGCATCTGTGTTCTTAACATCCTGAGAAAATGTGCACGCTTGACACATAGAGTAGGTGGGAATCATAACAAATGCCGCCAAGCTGTTGCAAGAAGAATGATTCATCTTTAAAATCTGGTATTTCATGCTAACGCAGCTATTAAAAGCATATTTTATGAATTCTAGGCCGTGTTTGTGTGATTTCAAGTAAGAGAATCTTTTGAAACAAAGCTCATCCTTTGTAGTGACAGAAATCAGTTTTGTCTGCTTTTGTCATTATGTCTGTTTTGACAAGTCTGTCTGTTTTGTGTTTTTGTCGAACTTCAGAGCAGCGATGTAATTAAACCATTGTGTCTACAGATCAGATGGAACACTGTGCACTGATGATACACTGAAAGTTTTGTAGGTAGAACACACCAAGCAGATTTGAACCTGCCAGTTAGCCAGGGTCTTCTGGATATTCATCTTGTTGCTCTGTGGGTTTCCTCTGGATACTCTGGTTTTTACCCACAGTTCACAGACTTTCAGATTAGGTCAAATGGCTCATCTAAATTACCCATAGCTGTAAATGTGAGTGTGAATAGCTGTCTGTCTCTCTGTGTTAGCCCTGCAATGCTGGTGACCTGTTCAGGGTGTTCCCTCGATCATCTGGGATCAGCTCCAGCTATGGATAAGCTCTCAGGAAACCATTCATTTATTCATTTTCTGAACCCTTTAATCCTAATAAGGGTCGCGGGGAGGCTGGCACCCATCTCAGCCGACTCCGGGTGAGGGTGTGGTACACCCTGGACAGCTTGCCAGGCCATCGCAGGGCCAACACTCACACAAGCGTTCACACTCACACTCACACCTAGAGGTGATTTTGAACAGCCAATTAACCTACTGCGCATGTTTTTGGACTGTGGGATGAAACCGGAGTACCTGAAGGAGGGGAAGAACATGCAAACTCAAAACAGAAATGCCCGAGCTGAGAATTGCACCCATGCCCTCTTGCTGTGAGGCGGACGTGCTTATTACTATGCCACCAAGCCACCCATTCAGGAAACTAAATGAATTACATTTTTGCCTATCACTCTTTAGTCATAAATCATCAAACCAGCACTGGGAAACTTTTTTGAAGATTTGGGATATAAAATAGCCAGCATTTGGCAAGCAGTGTGAGAAAACTGTCTAATATCAGAATACCTGTTATGAAGTACTCATGTCATCGATAACATGGATAACTTGATTTCACTGCGGCATGTCTAAAAAGACAAATGGATAATGAGAACTAGTCATTTTCATAGTAGTTGTGTAGTGGTTAGCGTGTCCGCCTTTCAGCAAGAAGGTCTTGGGTTCGAGTCCCAGGCTCGCCGAGGGTGGTTCTATGTGGAGTCTGCATGTTCTCCTCGTTCTTGCGTGGGTTTCCTCAGGTACTTTGGTTTCCTCCTACAGTCCAAAAACATGCATATTAGGCTAACTGGTTGTTTTAAACTGCCCCTTGGTGTTATTGTGATTGGTTGTGTGTTTGCCCTGTGATGGATTGACAAGCTGTCCAGGGTGTGCCTCGTCTTTCCCCAGTGTCAGCTGACATAGGCTCCAGCCTCCCTGCGACACTAATAGGATTAAGTGGTTTTGGAAATGAATGAAAAATATAAATGAATTGACTCATTGTGTGGTGACACGCCCCATATTGTAAATATTAGGAGAGGGAAAGGGGGTTAGTTGTGGGAAAGTTTATGGAGTGAGAGCTCCCTATACATCTGAAATACACTAAAAGTTTTTTAGTTTTTATTGAAATTTATAGCTTAATGTCTCAGCGTACTCTGCAATTGAAGCATGGAACAGAATAACAGTTGAAGGGAAAAAAAAGAAGTGGTGGAATTGTTCTGTTTGACACAATTTAATATATATATATTTTTGACTCATCAAAGAGGCATGGAGGCATTCTTTTGACAATGGAACTCAGAAATTGTTCCGAAACTTCTTTCCAACACTGTTGCAGAAGTTCCTACAAATGGGTTGCACATGTTGGTTGCTTTGCCTTCACCATTCAGTCCACTTCATCCCAAACCAGCTCGGTGGGGATTAAGCCTGGAGCCTGTGCTACCACTGCATGAATCGAAGCCTAGCGTCTCGTTCTTGTCTTGACATACCGCTTACCTTTTGTGGGTGCCACGGTGGTGTTGTGGTTAGCACATCTGCCTCACAGCCACAAGGTCCTGGATTTGAGTCCTGGTCTTAGCAAGGGTGTTTCTGTGTCGGGTTTGCATGTTCTCCCTTTGCTGGTGTGGGTTTCCTCTGGGTTTTACTCCCACTGTCCAAAGACAGTCATGTTAGACTGCTGTCGCTCAGTGTTGGCTGAGTGTTTGTGATTAAATGACTGAGAACTTACCTTTGTTCTTTGTCAGCACATTCACTGGACTTGAAATGCTTAAATGTCAGTATGGGGCTGTTCTAAAGCTTTTGTCCTCTCTATTTTTGATTTATATAGAGATCGTACATCTCCAATTTCCAGTTCAGGGATGTTTGATTTCTAACATTTTCAGTTCAGAAAAGGTTGAGATTCATGATGTCTGAGTTATAATAGTTATGACCTTTTGTAACCTGAATTGAAGACTGTAGAAGGTCACTCATGTTTACAGTGGGCTACGACCAAAACAAATCAGCTTAAGTCTGAAAAGTGGTGATATATTCCTTTTGGTATGACTCCAGTGAATGAAATGTGTCGCTAATAGCTTCTGTAGTAGAACAGTAGCCCAAGTAATTGTCTGGAGCTAAAGTTAATAGAGGAGAGAGATTTGTCCCAAATGACTGCTTTTTCTGAGTATCTGTTGACCTTAAAGTCAGAGAGTCTATTAAATCTTGGTCAGTAGCTCAGAGCTGTAGGTCACAGGCATATTCTTTTCTTTCTTTTTTAAGTGAAAAACTCCCCTGTGATAGTTCTTCACAAGTTACTTTTTTGAAACATTTGAACATTTCATTGCTATTGTGTGGTTAAAGTTCTGTTCCAGGTCCATTTGTCTTCCATTCTGCTTGACAGATGTTGGTGTAACAGTTGCCAAAGACTCATGCTGGTTTTAAGTTTGGTGTGCTCTGACACTTTGTGTATGGCTACAAGATTTCCAATCCTAAATAATGATAAAAATCTGAAACGTCTCAGATTTATTGATATTTCACTGAGCTTTGTCCTGTATTGACCTTTAGGCATCAACACTGTAAGATATTGATCATGTTTATTGGGAAGGCTGTGACTGAACTGTGAGTAGATCAGAGGAAGGTTAAGATTACATTTTACATGCCCAACACGACCTGATAATCGTGGGAGACAGTCGCTTAGATCAGCCTGAAATCAGGACTCGTTTTACAATTGCCTTGAATATCAGCTTGATTATTCTCTCATGTGGCCCAGCTATGAAAGGAAGCTGCTGATTCTCCTGCATAAATGCAATTAAAGAATGTGTAGCATTGTAACGTCATGGTATTTGATTAGTTATGTCTATGATTTCAGACAAAGTTAGTGTTCAGTGTTGCTATAAAAATGTTAAAGGATGCCTGTAATATTGGTATTATATAATATTGAAGGTGGCATAGTGGTTAACACATCCACCTCACAGCAAGAAGGTCTTGGGTGTGAGTCCTGGGCTCGCCGAGGGTGTTTCTATGTGGAGTTTGCATACTCTCACCGTGCGTGTATTGGTTTCCTTGAGGTACTCTGATATTCCCCCCAGCTAACAATTTTGCGTTCCCAGAACGCTCTGAACCTTAATTTTCTTAATGCTTTGGGAGGTTGTCAGAGATTGTTACTATATTACCTTTAGATAACCTTATAAGAATTAAGCCTTTTCATATTTAAAAAACAAAAATCATTATTATGTATATATAATTATGAATGAGACCAAGATCAGTTCATTTTCTATTTTACTGACATATCAGACAATGTACAGATAATAACATTTAAATTACTTTTTTTTTTTGGCAGATTGAAAAAGTTTCATGTCTATTTCTCTGGTTTTAAAGTTTTTTTTTTACTACATAACACTTTGCAGATTTAATTTTTATATGGAAGAATTTGTGCTTAAATATACATGTGCATGCATATATTCACTGAGAGACCAAAGTTTAATATTTAACACTGGGAAACTGTTTATACACCCATTAATGTTGCCCAAATATACTAATAAACACAACTCATTCATTTTTATGAGTTTGGGAGGGTTTATGAGAAAATATGTAATGTTCTTGGAATGTTAAAGGACCCAGAGGGAATGTTACAGGAATGTTCTGTGTGTTTCCTGGGTCCAAAAGTTCAAAATTTTCCCAAGGTGTGAATGTGGCTCTAAATGGTTGTGTGTGTGTTTCCCTGCGATGGATTGGCCAGAATCAGCTGAGATCAGCTGCAGCCTCTCAGTAGGATTAAAAGGTTCAGCAAATGGATGGATGGATAAAAAAAATGTTGATTTAATAATGATGAGGGAGTCACCAGAGGATCTGAATACATTACCAAAAAAAAATCATAACCCGGAGTTTATCTAAGTATATCTAGTGTAAATATCTTTTGTTGTCCTTTTAGGGAATATGGTGCAATTGATGATGTAGACATTGATCTTCACATTGATGTCAGTTTCCTCGATGTAAGTATTATATGTTTGTATGGATGTAGACCTGTTTGCTGGGGAAATGTTTATATCTAGAGTGGGGTCAAGGAGTCAAAGAGCATTATTAAAAAATACCTCAATTTTTTTCTATTAAAAAATAATTTCAATATGGTCTTAGACTTTTGGACCCCACTATATGTTAGAATACATACTATTACTATTACTTGTACCACAGGAGGAGATTTCCCTTGCCTGGGATGTGATCAGAACTGAACCTGTTATTGTGCGTCTTCATTGCTCCCTGACGCAGTATCTGAATGGACCAGGTCAGAGCAAACACACACACACACACACACACACACACACACACACACACACACACACACACACACACACACACACACAATCTTGTCCTTTTATCTTTTTTTATTTATGGCAATAAATAATTAATAAATACTTATAATTATATATAATATAATAATATAAAATAATAAATAATTATTAAATACTAATAATTATAATGTCTGTTATTTTATTTTTATTTCTTTTTTTTAGTTCCCACCGTTGATGTATTTCAAGTGTCCACAAAAGACAGGTTCGGTCTGGGCCATCAACTGAAAAAGTATGATTTAAAAATATATGTGCTTTATTTTCTATATGAATTTCTATTAAACCTCCAGACTGACTGATTCCCTCTTCATGCCAATGTTGGAATCTCTTATCAGAATAATGCAGACCTTTGTCACACAACAGTGGAAGCATCATACAAAAGACAAACTTAACTGCCCACATAGCAAAAAGCAGACAGATAAGAAGGTGAAGTCTCCTCTGCACATCTTCTCAACTCTCCGCAGGTAAAAGCAACACATCTGCACAAGCTCTTAATTCTTATTTATTCTTCTGTTGAATAAAACCTAACACTCTACAGCAGGAAAGGCTTAAAAGACTCAAATTATATAGTTAAACCAAATCTTGTAGCTGCGGTATATTCATTGGGTTATTTTAATTCTTTAGGATCATTCTTTTAAAATCATTGTGTATGCAAATTACTGTTCCCATTTGTCAGAATTCTCATTATACGCGGTCTTGCTTTGTATGACGACTTGTGTTAAATCATTATGTGTGTACTTATCTCAAGCTGTTAAAATCACCCTTTATGTCTAATATTTCTCTCAGCGAGAATAATTTAGAGCTAATATAAAAAGAAACATCATTAAACAAAGCAACTAACATTAGGAAGAATTGTATACACACACACACACACACACACACACACACACACACACACACACACACACACTAATGTGTTTCCTTTTAGTTTTCATTATTAATACTTTTCTTTGTTACCGAAGGTCCCCCAGCTATCCACCTCCCGGCTGCACAAAGAACAAAAAGAAGCTCAAGCACGAGCAGGATGGTGTGTCCAAATCGCATCGCCTCTTGCGCCGTACATGCTCGAGCGCAGTGAAGCCTGAGGTGGACGGCTGTGCCGGAAAGCCACGCAAACTGCTGGGCCCTTCAGTGTCCGAGCAGACGCCTGGCCTCAAACCACCTCAACGGCTCTTGCCGAGGCCTGAGGAGAGCATGGTCTCACGGCCTCACCGACTCCTGCCACGCTCCAGCCCAGGTGAGCCTCGTAGCGAACGTAGCACAGGTGGCAGCAGTAGCGTTCTGAAGCCTCACCGGCTTCTTCATCGCACCGATGAGCTGGACGGTCTTAAGCACCACCAGCGGCTGCTCGGCAGGTCCTGCTCCAGCAGTGCCAAGATGACCAAAAACGAGCCGCTCAAGGAGTCATCCGGAGAGAGCCGTCGCCTCTCGCTCACCTCAGGGCTCATTGGTATCCTGGCCCCGGCACTCTCTCCTTCTCCACCGGTAAGCTCCGTGAAGAGCATTCTAAAGCTCTGCTCATGTTTTTTTCTGGGGCTACACATTGCTGCATGTAAACATCGTTTAATTTCTAAGCTCTAATGCACATGATTCGACTTTACTGATTATCAAGCTCTTTATGAGCTGAATTATCCGAATTATAGCATAGGAATGATAATGCAGTGTAGACCTATTACAGAGCTGGAATGAACCAGGTTTAATTTACTGTAATGGAGATCATTTTCACTGAATGTGTGTGTGTATGTGTGTGAGAGTTTGCACTCTACTCTGTGCAGTAGATGTTTTCTCTTTTTCATTTTAATTCCAAACAAAAGGGGTTTGAATTACAGTCGTGTAGTAGCATCTGAAATGTTGTGTGCTTTGTCTTTTTGTTATTTAGCCAAACAACGGAGCCAAGTCTATACCAGTCAGAGACCGTGGCTTTCTCGTCCAGGTGAATATTAACTCCCCCCTTGCACACATTTCAGCAGATGACAGGTGAATATCTGATTTCTGAATAACGCATGTAATCTTTCATGCAGACGATGGAGTACGCAGAGCAGAGGATCCCGGTCTTGAATGAATTCTGTGTGGTCTGTGATGAACCTCATGTGTTTCAAAATGGACCAATGCTCAGGGTGGGTGTTCGGAACATGTGACTGTGGTCATTGTGGCATCTTAACAATAGTACAATGATGCCAGTTGTTGAATGAAGAGAGAAATATTTTGATATTTATTAATGCAAAGGCTGCATTTACATTATTTAAAAAAATATATTTATTTGACACTCGGAAACGTTTTCACTACTGATAGCATAACATAGCATAGCATATACTATATATTTATCTGTGAGACCTACAGTATGTGGCCAAATGTAGGTGGATACCTGACCTGCATTCCCAATTGTGGGATTACCCAAAGCCCACATTGGGGATCACCCAAAAAATGTTCTTGTTAATAAAGTGCATGTTGTTAAAGTTAATTATTGACGTGGAGGAAATTTAGTGGGTGGAGGTCTGACCTCAGCAGCAGTTAACACGGAACTGGGCACATTGATTGCACACCAGGGTTTGTCACTTGACATCAGTGCCTGAAATGACTAATATTTAATGGCTAAAGGAGCTCAAATCCACAGTCATATTCCAAAATCTACTGGAAAGTTTTCCCAAAAGAGTGGAGGCTATTATATCAGGTACAAGGAACCAGCTCCATGTTGATCCCCATAGTTTTGAAACGGACACATATGGGGTGTCCACATAAAGTCAGAATCATAAGCATTTGGACAGTGGCACACTTATAAAAATGTGTACATACTTCAGTGGATTTGAAGTGCAGTTGGCACGGTGGTACAGGGGTGGCACGGTGGTAAGGTGCTGGATTACTGATCCCAAGGTTGGGGGTTCAAGCCCCACTGTCAGCGGGTTGTCACTGCTGTCCCCCCAGTGCAGCTAACTGGGTTTTCAAATGCCACCCATTTCTCTCACTGTCTGTGGTGAGAGGCATATAAAAAACTTGACTTTTGTCAAGAGTAGGCAGCATAGCCGTCTGCATGTTTCTGCCCTGAAATGGACGTTCAGGATGTACTCTGCTCTCGCCCAGAGTCGGCTGAGATGGGCGTCAGCCTCCCCGCAACCCTAATTAGGGTTAAGCGGTTCAGAAAATGAATTCATGGATCAGGACTTACGGCCATTTATTCACATAATGTCTTCATTTTCACACTTTTCTTTGTCAAGATTTTTACTTTCTGTATACTTTCTGAGAACTGTATGTTTGGTTGGGTTAATTTAATTTTGTTAAATCATCATTTTAAACATAGCTACCTTCAGTTAGGCACCACGGTGGCATAGAACGTCCCCTTCACAGCAATAAGGTCCTGGGTTCGAGCTCAAGGGGGGCATTTCTGTATGGAGTTTACATGTTCTCCTCATGCTTGCATGGGTTGCCCATGGGTTGTTTTTTTTCCTCCCACAGTCCAAAAATATGCACATTAGGCTAATTGGATATTCTTGATTGACCCTAGGTGTGAATGTGAGTATGAGTGGTTGTGTAGAAAATGAAATAAAATATAGTTTTTTTTTGTACACTATGTATTGCTTGTTAGAATTTTGTTTCTATGTAACCATCTCTTTTCTGCAGCCCACAGTGTGTGAGAGAGAGTTGTGTGTCTTTGCCTTCCAAACGCTAGGAGTCATGAATGAAGCGGCTGATGAGATCGCCACTGGTGCCCAGGTACAGTGATCACACACATGTCAATGTTCATCAGTGCTACGTGCTCTATGTTGTACCTATATTCAATGTGATCTTCTGCAGGTTGTTGACCTGCTGGTCTCCATGTGTCGCTCTGCATTGGAATCACCGAGAAAAGTAGTCATTTTTGAGCCATATCCTTCAGTGGTAGATCCGAGTGACCCTCAGTCCTTGGCCTTCAACCCAAGGGTATGCTGATTTTCATTTTAATATATTGGATGTGGCATTGTGTTAATGCTTACACTGTGAGACTTATTTTAAATTCTTCAATGTTTTTTTTAATAGAAAAAGGACTATGATCGGGTAATGAGAGCTCTTGATAGCCTTACGTCTATCAGAGAAATGACCCAGGTATTGCTCACAGTATATATAAAATGCACCAGCTTGTTTATTCATGTCCTTTAGGAATTGTGTCTAAACTTTCATTTGTCTTAACCAGGCGCCCTATTTGGAGATCAAGAAGCAGATGGACAGAATTGACCCCCTGGCACACCCACTATTACAGTGGTAGGAAACACCTCTCCATGCCCATGTCATTTACTTAGTTTACTTCAGTGGTAATGCTAACACCTGTATCATAGAGCATTTCAGTCATTTGTAGTCAGAGTGGTTATTTTAGATCCCAGATAGCAAATAAATGGTGATTCATTGCCCTTCCTACACTTACCACCTTCACCTGGCCCACATACTGTCATGGAGTGAGGAAGCTGGACGCATCTGAATCTGACAGCCAGAACACTGGCTGAGATGAAATTCTGCACAAGCATTAAATATAGTCTATTGTACATGGGTGTTTGTTAATCCAGATTCCAAATGCAATAAGTAGTCTGTGCTGTTGCACACTGTCTGCTATAGTGTGTAGTCTGCTATCACATGCTATCTGGGACATATAAATACATACAGTATGTGTGCATAAACACAGCTAAGGATATATTTTAAACCAAGAAATGTATTGTTCACAGGGTGATATCCAGTAACAGGTCTCACATAGTGAAGCTGCCAGTGACCAGAGTAAGTCATTTTAATTTCTCTACTGAATGAACACTTGAAACCCATGCAGAATCTGCTTGATTTAAGACTCTGTAGAAGTCCTGGAGGCTTAACTACTTGAAACTAATTTTAATCTAAGTGCTTAAGGTTATAAAATATGCTTGTAATTAATATTTTGCTTTGCACCACCAGTACCTGGCCTTTAGTTTAGGAAATGTAGAGTTAGCAAAATTGTATAGCACTTACTGTTACCGCTGTTATATTGAAACATACACACTGTCTGTACTCTGTGTTCTGTTTGCACTGAAATGTAGATTATGCTAAGCTCATAAATATTCCTGCTTGGATCCTATATGGGGATTAAAGTGCAGTGACTTTTGTTAATGCTATTTCTCTCCCAACAGCAACTAAAGTTTATGCACACCCCACACCAGTTCCTCTTACTCAGCAGTCCACCGGCCAAAGAATCCAACTTCAGAGCTGCCAAAGGCCACTTTGGGAGTACCTTTGCTTTCCAGTAAGTTCTAGCACTGATAGCATGAGCAATTTGAATAAAGTTTACATATGTTATGAATTTTGTAAACTATTATAAGATTCCACTTTCATATAAATTTTGTTAAAATAAATAATTACAGGGCTAAGAATGAAAAGATGTCATAATTTAGTTTTAATAATTACATATTTGCTGTCATGTACCATGCTGGTATAGAAAAACATTTTAAAACATTGTTTTATTCCTTTTATACCACATCACATTATATGTGTTTATCACTTGCATTGCAAGTCCTTAAGCCTAAAAGATCTCCTAGAAAACCTCTCAAATGTTGCAATAGGTCTTGACACTCTTTCCATAAATAAAAGTTTCAGTTAACCAAATTAAACAGAAAACTTCACAATATTCACTCCCTCACTCATTTGCTGAACTGCTTAATCCTACTAGGGTGGTGTACACCCTGAACAGCTCGCCATACCATTGCTAGGGCAACACAACCATCCACACTCACACATAGGGTCAGTTTGAAACAACCAGTTAGCCTAATACGCATGTATTTGGACTGTGGGTGGAAACCGGAGTACCCGGAGGAAACCCACGAAAGCACAGGGAGAACATGCAATCTCCACAGAGAAGCACTCGAGGCCGGGAATCAAACTCCAAGGGGGTTTGCGTAAGATGGCGGCGCAGGGAGACGCAGTAGCCCGGTGCTCTTCGTGTTTTAGCAGCTACGTCTTTTATTTTCTTTATTTTGTGTAGTCTTATTTTCTTTTTACTTACTTTCATTGTTTATGCAACATTTGACAATAAAGAAGTCTTATCTCTTCTTGCTTTGAGGCAGACATGCTAACCACTGCACCACTTCACAGTATCATCAATTAAATATTTTTCTTTGTTAAATGTTTTCTAACAGGTGTATCATTAGTCTTATATCACCTTGTGTGCATCGTCATATTAGCTGTTACTATAGAAATGATTTATTGCATTAATTAACAATACTATTTTCTGAAAACATATGGTAGCTTTTCAACAAACAAAAATGTGGTTATTCAAGTTCAGTTTACATAATTTAACATATAAAGTAAAAGAATAGTGAAATGTAAGGGAATTGGTTGTAAATTCAGATTGTAATAATCTGTTCCAGTGGATCACACATAGAGAACTGGCACTCCATTCTGAGGAATGGTTTGGTTGTGGCTTCCAAGACGAAACTCCAGGTACAAAGCACCCCAATAGCTCAAGCGCTATTAAGCTTTTCTCTGTCTCTCTGTTTAATATGTTGAGTAGATAAATACAGTATATAGTTCTTTTACACATTATTAAGCCTCAGGTTGACTCTTTTTTTTTTTGGTTGCAGCTCCATGGCGACATCTATGGGAGTGGAATTTATCTCAGCCCACAGTCAAGCATATCCTTTGGTTACTCAGGTTTGACTTTGCTGAGAAACTTTTTTTTTTCTCTTTTCTTTTTGGCCTAAAGGATTAATGTGTAATTTTAAGATATGATAGTGATAGTAACATTTACACACGGTCACGAAAAACATTTGCTCCCAAAGGGATGAACAAAAAGCAGCAGAAAGTTGTGTCAAAAGATGAAACTGCTACAAACAAGACCAATATTCATCTCCAGGTAAAAACTGATCCTAGGCTTTAACATGATTTCATATATTTTGCTGTAAAATGTATTCGGACATGCAAGACGTGTTTATTTGTTGCAGTCACAGAAAAAAGGTCAGCAGCCGCAGTTTCTGCAGAGTCGCAATTTGAAATGCATAGCCTTATGTGAAGGTACAGTATACAGCTCGTGCACAACATAACACTGCAAGTTCATGAAACGTTCTTTTATAAACTCCTTTCAATAATTTCTTTTTATAATTGTTTTAACATCCCCTCTTTCAGTTATTACTTCACCGGACCTTCATAAACATGGCGACATCTGGGTAGTCCCAAACACCGATCATGTCTGCACACGATTTTTCTTTGTGTAAGTAGATTTTCTGTTTTAAAAAAATCAGTCACAACCTTTCTCATCATTTTTTATTTTTATTTTTTATAAATTAGCAGTGTTTTAATAAATTCAGATGAATGGTGACTTTGAGCCCCACATCACCTAGCTTTTCACAAGTGAGCTGCCTAAAACATAACGAAAAGCTGAACATTTATTGTCCTGTTTTTGTTTATAACCAAAAACATCATGCAACAATTTTTAAACACTGTTATTTTAAACACTGCTTTGATTTTAGTTCAAAAGCTTAAAAAGTCAAAAGTTTAGTTAAGCAAAAAATATTTCAGGAGTTGTTGTGAGGCATGGCACATACACGTCACAGCAAGAAGGTCCTGGGTTCGAGCCCCATGCCTGACATAAGCATAGTTTTTGGACATCAACTCTCAGTGCATGAGCGAGTGAAAATGTGGGACATCTAGAAGATTTTATCAGTGAATGCAACCTGCTATCATTGAAGTATTTCAGCGATAATGAATGATTTTATGCCAGTGCTTTCATTATTATTTTTTCAGCTTAAAGAGTGGGACATAAAATATGCATTTATATGAAAATGGCCCTAATACAAGCCTGCCAATTAAAATACAGCTGGCACTTTCGGAGCTGCAGTTATACCAGTAGTATCTAAAAATGTAACTTGCTGTAGTATAAAGAACATTAAGAATCTAGTATACAATCTCTATTGAATAAACTAATGACTGGTGAGATTTATTGCTATTCATAAAAAGTATATTTCACACAAAAGACTCAAAAACTAAGAGTAGCTCAGGTTTCGGTATGTTTTTAATTTAGATTTAATTTAGATTTGAGCTGATATTCTCTCATTCATCACTTACTGCAGCCAACTCTAGGCGAAGGCTAGACCTCACCAGACCATTGCATGGCCAACACACACACACACACACACACACACACACACACACACACACACACACACACAC
>JAOUQZ010000027.1:6531113-6539005 GCA_028564935.1 Neosilurus hyrtlii
GTCAAATGTGTTCCTGTAAACAGCATCATCATTCTTTAAACCATCAGAATAGACAGCGGCCTTTCTGGTGTCCCTCTGCTTTCCCCAAAAACACAATAATGCGGGCAAAGGTAAACAGCTAGATGTACTCTCTGTCCTCCCCCCCCCTCCCTTTTTTCCTTTTATTCAGTCACCAGATGGTTCCATTGAGGGCAAAAAAAGAAAAAGGAGAAAAAAAAATCACTTGCATGACTCGACTGTCCGCTCGCTCTATTTGCCTACTCCTCAGAGCCGGGGTCACACTGAAGGCTTTAATGGTTATAAAACACCTGCTCGGCAAATCAAACAAACAAAACGCAGAGGGCGAACTGAAAGCAAAATACCTATGTGATCAGGTTAGCAGGGGTGGCTCGCGACGAGTGCCTCTGATGAGCCAGAAAGCACCGGCAGATGTCTCACCTATAGAGGTAAGAGGATTTGACATCACCATAAAGAGGTGCACAATCAGGCCTAGTAGATAATGGATAACTGGATATTTGTTTGAGTCATCGGGATAATAAAAAAAATGTGCTCAACAAAGAGACTGGATGATCCCAGATGGAGTTCAAAGATGGTACACAACAACATAAAAACACAGTAGGAAACACTGGAGCTGAATGAAAGCATGGAATGTATGTAATGAGTAGATTATGATCATCTTAACTGCCTTATGTATTCATATATATCTGCCTATAAAAATATACATAAGACAATTCATTTAGAAATAGAATTAAAATAAAATAAAAATTCATATTTAAAATCATCATTTAATTTTTTTAATGTTCTCAAAAACTTCTGTATTTTTGTTGTGTAGCTTAGCAGGGCTAGGTTTACCAACATAGACCCCATTTATACTCCTATGAGTTCAAGTGGATCCTACATTTCTACTATGACATGGCAGAGAAGCAGAGCCACGATGCACGCAGTGACACAAGGTACAATCAAGGTACATTTTTCTAATCTTCAGCCTCTTGTTTTGCTCTGAGGTGCAAGTGTTTTGCTAATATTTGCTAAGAAGAGAGTACACCAGGTTTTGTGGTGCTTTCTGTCCAATTTTCATCACTTCTTTGCTTATTTACCCTCCTCAGCTAACAGGCCATTAGCATATATCAGGAAAAAAAAAGATTTTTAAACATTATACCCATACATTTCAAACCTCAGTGTCTGAAGGACTGCCAAGCATGCATTGTGATTAAACCTCTGTGAGAAGGCCATGAATATATTAACAGACCAATCATTTGCATGCAAGAAGTGTTTCCCTCCTTGCTCCCCCGCCTCTCTTTTTTCCGCCATTCCTCTCGTCTTCTACATCTCAATCACGTCCCAGTTCCCACCCCTTTTGTGTTCTCAGACAGAAAGTGATGGACATCCTTTCAGTGCCTGTGTGACCTCTGGTAATCCTGTTTCACGGCATGGCTCCCCCGCTGAAGGGAGCACAATGGCGTGAGCTGTACCTCCTCCCAGTCGATATTCTGACAGACTTGATCGAGCAAATTAGTATGCTTTGGTAAGGGCATGACCAAAGACCTTTTCAACACCCTGGCGAATCAATAAGAAGGCCAGTGGATGGCGTGTGTAGTCCTTTTTTTTTTATTTGGCCCAAACGAAATGGAAACTGTTGCTGGAAACCAGGAGTGAGTAATAAAAGATGGCCTGACCATGACTTGTTACAGGAGGGTGAGGTGTTTTTTTTTCTTTTGGTCAGACTGAAGATAAAGACCAGCTAAAGTGAAACATATAGTACATAATAAATCAGTGATTAGGTAACAGCAGGTGACTACTAGGCTCATCTCTGGTTATTTGTTTGTTTGTTTGTTTGTTTAGATTTGTTATATTCACCACTGTATTGGAAAAATAGCCAACCTTGAATTGGAGCAGTGGCCATCGATATGCTATTTAGTGTTCTCCGTAATAAAAATAACAAACATTTTCCAGAGCATATTTTAATTTATTTAAAATTTATTAATTCATTTGTTTATTTGTTTATTGGTTCCACAGAGGCACTATGGAAATGTTACACACAATAAATTAATCCATATTTTTGTCTATATAATTATTTTTAATTTTTAATTTTAATCGCATATTTATTCCACAGACACGTATTTTCATTTGAAACACAAACAAACAAATAAGGTTGCTTGGTATTTAAATTCTAAATTCTAAATGATGCCTATAAACAAGCAAACAAGCCTGCAATACAGCCAAATATTCACCCCAACATTAATTTCTCAAACATCCATCATCAAATTTCATTTCTACAGACAGTATATCTCTCCAGTTTACATCCCCAACATTAATTACCATCTCTTTCTTTTTTCCCCACCCCAAAACTAAGCCATTTGTGCCATGTTCCTGCCAACACATTCCCCTCCTACTTCTAAGTAACGTTAATTACATCAGGCAAATGTAACCAACACAACCTTTTCGAACATTACTACCCAGCTATAATTGTATATTTTTAAGTGCATTGCATGCATAATTTTACTTTGCACAGTAAATAGCACTCTATCAATTATGCCACAGCTGTGGTGGCAGGGAGAACATTTCAGTGTTAATTAACCCTCGGATGAAGCGCTGCCACCACACTAACAACAGCGAAGTTCCAGCTAAAACAGTCACTCACCATTTCATCTGCACCAAGCGCCAACCCAGGTTAGTGGAACAGGAAATCGGTCTCAGAGTCATGCTCATTATTCCTGGCATTTATTTCCTCAAAACCCCTTTTATCCTGGCCTGACAGATTAGTGGGAAAATTAAACCAAACACAAGGTAGCATTTCTTGTATTAATTGCCAAGATTAATCTCTGATAGTTTCTGCATGATTGAGGGAAACTGCTTGGTGAATAAATAATCCTCGGTGACTCAGTCGGTATGGCGTTAATGAAAATGAAGTGATGGATAAAAGAAGCAAATTCATGAGCTGTCACAAATTTTTGATTTCAAATCATATAATATCCATCATGGCAAAGCATAGATTGGATTTGCAGGTACACTGTGACCGATCTGATTGTCTCTGCTTGGCATATGTTCAGCTATATCTGCTGGTGCTGGAGGGAGGATGAAGACACTTATAGCTGTCCATCTGACACAGTCCCATAATGTTTAAGCCAATTAATGCATACATGTGCATCTTAGAGCAAACTTAAATTTAAGCTATAAAGGAGATATAATTTATCTCCATATTAAATATTCTTGTTAAAATGCTCTGCTTATTAGATAACAAGTTATTGATCCCTAACTACAATGACACTTTTAGTACTTAAAATGTGAATTTCCCTCTGGGATTAATAAAGTATCTTTCTATCCATCTATCTAAAAGGAAAGGTGGCACAAAGCAAAGCACATCCGTCTTGCAGCTCAGGCATTTGTGTGGGGAGTTTGCATGTTCTCCCTGTGTTTACGTGGGTTTACTCTGGGTACTCCAGTTTCCTTCCTCAGTCCAAAGACATGCACATTAGGCTAATTGGCTGCTCCAACTTCATCCTGTAGGTGGTTCGTTAGGTGGTTGGCCCTGCAGTGGTCTGGTGAGATGTTCAGAGTGAACCTCTGCTTCGCCCAGTGTTGGCTGAGACCCTAGTAGGGTTAGGCAGTTTGGCAAATGAGTGAGGGAGTGAGGGTATAAGAATAAGTGTGAGAAATGTAAGTCTGGACCTGTTAACAGGCTTGAAAATTTATAGAATTTAAAAAAATAAATAAATAAATAACTTCTCATCTGAAGTGTGCTTGGTTTTTCAATTACAGTAGTCTGCAGTGAAGATTATACACCAGCACTTTTGTCTTAAAGGGCTCCGAATAGAAAAAAGTAAAAAATTACTTCTGTATAATTTTTTGGTGAAAATGTATTGAACAATGCTATTGTAACCAAAAAAAAAAAAAAACATCCCGGCAAGTATACTGAGATAAAAGTATGGCGAATAAACAAAAACACTGAAAATACCAAAACAAAAACCAAAACAATTTAAAAATGTATTTTTTTTACTTTTGCATAACACGAATGAACCTCAAATCATATGGAATGGTTTAGCGAGTGAAGAAATTAAAAACATATGCGAACACTATGCCAGAAAAGTTAAATGCTGTAATCAAAAAGAGCGGCCTCACTAAATACTGACTTTTTTTTCTCAAAAAAAAAAAATGTTTTGTTATTACTATATATAGTTGTTTGTTTACTTAATATTGTTTATATAATATATCAATATTACATGAAATAAATACTTGAATAGTACTTGGTTTCTGATTTATCTTCATTTTCTTAAGTGTATAATCATCACTGCACACTTAATTTCTTCATTAGCTAAACCATTCCATATGGTTTGAAGTTCATTCATGCTATGCAAAAGTAAAAAAAATTAAATTGCAACACCTTTAAATTTTTCTGACAAATTGGTATTTTTAGTGTTTTTGTTTATTTGCCATACTTTATCCTCAATGTACTTGTCGGAATGATGATTTTGGTTCTTATTGCCTACAATTGCATTGTTCAATACATTTTCACCAAAAGGTTATAGAGAAGTCATTTATTACTTATTTTTATTAGGAGCCCTTTTAGACTAAAGTGGTGGTGTGCAATCTTCATTACACACTACTGTATTTTAAATAATAACAAGAAAACCTTAACTGGCAATTGTATTTTTTTAAATCCATATATTTGGCACAGTGGTACTGGCAGACTGTCAGCATTGCTGCCTCATAATCCCTGGATTAACGCTGACCTCAAGTTGCTGTCTGTATGAACTTTCTCGACATGGGTTTCCTCTGGCTTCTCTGGTTTTCTCCTGACCCAAAACCAAGCTGGTGCATGGACTGGCTCTGCTGTGTTAATGCATGTACTGTATGTGTGCATTACAGGGGTGTATTGGCATGTTCATGGGACAGGGTCTGGATTCACCATGACCTTGAAGGGGATACAGCGCTTACTGAAGAGGAACTAATAAAACACAATAGCCGTAATATGAATTATGGTGATCGCATGGCAGTGATTCCATTGGCATTCAGATGATATTTAGGATATCCAGGAATCCTTAAAATATATTTAAGGTACAAATGTACACTTCCATACCAACATGATAAAGAACTTCTTTACAAAGATTTAGGAAATATAATTTGTATTATTTAACAAGACTTTTCATTGACAATCTGTAGATCACATGACTGATAAATGTGAGATTCCTGCTGTACTTTTTAATCACATGACACAGTTACCAAAGATCTCTACCAGCCACATTCTCTGGTGTCACCCAAATGACGGGTGACTTTCTTTCCAGGTTTCTTCCTCATGTTGTCCCAGGGAGTTTTTCCTTGTCACTGTCACCACGTTTGCTCATTAGAGACGTACTGAACTCATACATATAGAGAAATGTTTAAATTCAAAACCTAATCTGTTTACTCTGTAAAACTGCTTTGTGACAATATCTATTGTAAAACACAAATAAAACTGAATTGAATTGAATTGAATCAATGCAGTGGCTGGGCTTTGGAGCAGAAGGCTTTAAAAATGCTGTGCTCTTTGCTTTGTGTCTGAGGTCCACTTTGTCTCAACAGATAAATGCCACCTTTCTCTCAAGGATAACTGTGCGGAGAAGCTTCTCAGGCCTTTCCTATGAACTCCTCACTGGCTTAATAAAGAATCAATAGCACTCCAGGTCAATGATGGAGTCCGGCTGCCTCCAGGCTCCACTGCCCTTGTGGGAGTCTTACTATCATATCTGTTGACCTGTTCCATGCTTGTGGACAAAATGGCTGTGTGGAGATGGAGATGGAAGTACTGGATCCATTTCTGGAGATAAATATAGCTTTTTACAGACTTTCCCTTGATTTAAAGGTCTAGAAGAGTTTGGTATAATAAGACTTGTTTTTATTTTTCTTTGGTTTTGATGAAGACGTCATATAAATAATCTGAATCTAAAGACAACTTTATTAAAAAAAAATAAAGCCTTTATTTAAAACAGTGACGTGGTCTTTAAGGAGGAAATTTCTGGAAAAGAGCACTCTATGGCTCAAAGAAATCATCAAAATATCATTGTTCATGTTTACATAATACGCCTACTAAAATAAATCTGTAGCTGTTATGTCCATGGACTTGTACAGTTATAGTTATGTTTGAGAAACCCTGCTTGTGTACATTCTAAGGACTCGATGAAAAAATGATGAATAATTCCATTGTTAAACACCTCATGTGGCACATTTGTATCTTACTTTTGCAATCAAATCCCTGTAGGTTTGTAGCATTTCTCAAACGAACCCTTCCATGGGCACTCCATGCTGAATTTGTAATTTCCATCAACGCCCAGTGTGAATGCCAAAGCTATTAGAGACACACAGCCAATACCAACGCAGCCCAACACCTTCTCCGTGCCATTGGATGGTTCCTGAAAACATGCCACTCTTGCAAATTTAATGGAGGAAAAGGTCCCGCATCATACCTTTGTCGCGGTTCCTCTCCCCATGAATAATGTTAAAGGCAGTGGGCCATTGACGAGAGGCACTGGAGTTTTATGTGTGTCTGTGCCAGGGGTCAAGCGTCTATTGTTTACCGAGAGAGCGACTGCATTCACCCTGTACCAGCAGTCTGAATAGCACTCAACATTAGAACAGGGAGCCTGAATAAAAAATAAATAAATAAAAAACCTCCAGCTGACCAAAGACCTTATAATAAAGTTAGCTGGGATAATATTAATAAACAATTTTCAGTTGGCATGTTTTATAGAAAATGCTGTGATGGTAATTCATGTTTATTATACTTTCTAAACAAGCGTGTAATTATGTTTAGACATGCAGTGATATCAAACAGGAACATTTTACATCAAAAACTATTGTTTGGGGTCTTATAGTAATGCAAGCTATTGTGTGTGATCATCACTATAATAAGGAGTGGGATCAACACTAATCTATAAAATGAGCTATTTGGAAAATCAGCCACTATGTGACACAATTCTCCTTAAACTATTGTGCTTCTGGGGAAATGAGGGGATAAGCATGAGGAGGTGATTAGAGTGTTTGATTTTCCTGTCCGAATTCAATACTTTGGATGCTGCTAAAAGAACAGCCAATTTGTGTTAAATACAAGGCTGAAGTAGTATAGGCTCGAATAAAAACGATAACACCTGATATAACATCTATTCCATTCACTGTAATGTATCGTTCTTCTCTTCTAAAGCTGTTTTTATCACAGGAGGGGAATGAAGGATAGAATATATAGATGCATACCGAAATTCCCTAAACCCCCACCCCTCCCACCCACACATATTGGCCCATAAGAAAGCAAAAAAAGTGGCTTGTAATAGTTTTTGTTCTTAATTATCACTGAAAGAGCACTGATGGCCTCTCACACAAGCGACACCGACATGGATTCTCAGATGAGGCTTTCTACAAAGGTTTCAACATTTCTGTTTTTCTCTGTGTTCTTCTTTGGCCAGTCACAACAGATCAATACAATATGGCATCCCTTCATTATGAGGACACAGATTGGCTTACAACCAGTGAAACACACTGTCCCCCTGCCGACCTGAGAGGAATTAAAATGCAGATTGCAGTCATTCTCCAGCTAATAGTACATATGTATGTGTATTTGTGTATACACACATGTACAGTGTATATACCAGCATAATTAATAAAAAATAAATAATAAAAAAGGTATTCAGAACAAATAAATAAAAAAATTTGTATTAATGTTATATATTATATTATTTTAAATCATATTAATACATTTAATGAATTAATATATTAATAATAATAATATAATAATATAATAATTCTTCCTCTTCTTCTTCTTCTTATTATTATAAACACCACTACTAGTACATTTGTGTGTGTGTGTGTGTGTGTGTGTGTGTGTGTGTGTGTGTGTGTGTGTGTGTGTGTGTGTGTGTGTGTGT
>JAOUQZ010000027.1:6544207-6557418 GCA_028564935.1 Neosilurus hyrtlii
TAGTATTGTGAAATGTTACTTCCATCATGTAGTCGAGGTTCTGCTTTATTTTACGAAATGAATTTAAGGCTTGTGGTTTTTGTCATGCCTTATTCCAGCTGTGGATGGTGTGCTGCTGTCTGCTTCATGATGGACTGCTGATAAGACTGGATTCAATTTGGACACAGATTTCTGTCAATTTCTGTCAAGTTAGAGGGACTGGACAGGAAGTCCAAAGGAAGACCATAGCATATATACTAGATAGGATCTGGTAACATGAAATGTGACTAAAAAAAGAAAAACAACAACAAAAAAATCCTTAAACTAACTTAATAAATAGCCTAATAATTAAAGCAGCTTGTCATTTTTAAAAGAAAAGAAACGAAATAAAATAGACCCATCACAAAATGCCTTGAAATAAATGCAAACAGAAACAGACCGTGTAAGCACTCTTTCACAGATTTATGGATAAAGAACACTTGAGTACAATTGATGTTACAACAACTGCTAATCAGTCTGGGTCTCTAAATACCACCGTGAGGAGTGTACGGCTAAGTTTCTCTATTCCCCTGAGTATAAATGCAGGCTATGTTGCCACTTCTCTCTCCTCCCAGGACATGCAGATGCCGAAAGCAATGAATAGACCCACACAATGACAAACAAGCAGACAGACAAAAGAGGCAGTGAATTATCGCCGTGTGCCGCCCTGCTAATTAAAATTTTTGCTTGTAACTTATGTCAGCTTTGTAAGAGCCCGTTGATCACCCTCCCACCCCTCACACCCACCCAACACGCTCATACACAGACACACACATTTAGCTTTTCATTTCAGGCGCGTGTGCATGTCGGGCAAATTGCAGGGACAGACCAAGGGGGCAGCGCTTACGAGGCCAAATTGAATAGTACAGGCACACACACACACACACACACACACACACACACACACACACACACCTGACAGATACAAATACACATACAAATACATACACACCCTCGTATATCGGTTTTGTTCCCTGTTGAGGAGTTCTGATTGATCAAATCCAGCTCAACCTGAGCACAGCAGGACATCATTTTTGTTCCATTTATTCAATCAGTATGTCAGTATACTCACAGCTAAGGAAAGAATAATGCATTAAAAAATATTTTGATGGAATAAGTCTGTTTTATTCAAATGCTTGAAGGCTAGGATGCACATCTTGTAAATAGAGATTATTATTATTATTTATTCTAAACTGCTTAATCCTAATTAGGGTCACAGGGGAGGCTGGCGCCCATCTCAGCCAACTCTTGGCGAGGGCAAAGTTCACCCTGGACAGCTCACCGGGCCATCACAAGGCAGAAACATGCTGATGGCAACCCAATAGCCTACTCTTTACAAATGACAACAATTGTTCTGTGAGAGACATGGCTGGCCTTTGATAACCCAGTTAGCGGCACTGGGGGGACAGCAGTGACAACTCAGTGATAGTGGAGTTTGAACCCCCGATCTTCGGATCAGTAAGCCAGCACCCTACCACCAGGCCACCACTGCCCTATTATTATTAATATTTATATTATTATAAGTAGTAGTACATTAAATATAAACAATTATTATAATGTATTTGAATACATTTAAATAAAATCAATTATGAATCATTTAATTACAGTATTATCAAGCTTTGTTGATTGTCCAGTTCTGATTCTGAAGCTGTTGATTTATTTTCTAAAGCAGAAGTGCTTACAAGTTTTAATTTGCTTGAATGCTACATCATTTCAATAGTCAGAGCTTACACAGGAACTTGTATGGGACATTCTCCACATAAACAGAAAAAAAGGTATAAAGGTTTGTCAGAAGAAACACTTTGAGTAAACTCACCTAATCAATGCAGGGTCAACATACACACAACCATTCACTCACATCCACACATAAGGGCAGTTGGGAGTAGCTGCTTAATGTGCATGTCTTTGGACTGTAGGAGGAAACCAGAGAACCCACAGGAAACCCATGGGGAGAAACATGCATACATGCAAACTCTACACAGAAGAACCTGAGTCCAGGTCTCAAACCCAGGACCTTCTTGTTGTGAAACGGACACGCTAACCACTACATCTATCCTTCTCTTTTTTTTTATATATAGGACAAATGACTTTTATGATTTTTTCATTTTTGTAATTTGCAGTTTATTTATTCAATTATTAATTCTGTTACTGGGAACTTATGGAGAAAAACAGCTGCTGTAATGCAGGTGATATCAGATTTCATGTAAATAAGGTAAAATGAACTGCAATTACAGGATTGTTATGTTTGTAAGATCATGGCCAGACCATTTTTCAGCCTGGTGCATAGTGAAAATTCTGATAACACTCATGTAAACTTCAGTTTAGTAAAATGCATTTCTGAATATTCTCACTTCACCCACTTCCCATTCTGCACCAATGAGCTTTTTGTGGGTCCTTGGTTGCAATGCATGTGTTGTCGACACCAACCCCCCCTCCCCCCCACCCCCCAAAAAAAAAAACCCAAACAAAAAAAACCCATTTATTTATTATTCATGGGTATTTAATAAATGTCCAACTATAGAAAGTTGGTCAGAGAAATTGGTTAAACAATGTTGCCAAGCCATGTCTGGCACTGTCTGTGGTGAGAGGCATGTAAAAAGAACCATTGCTGATTTTTTGTCAAGAGTAGGCTGCATAGCCGTCAGTGTGTTTCTGCCCTGCTATGGCCTGGCGAGCTGTCCAGGGTGTACTCTGCCCTCGCCCGGAGTCGGCTGAGATGGGTGCCAGCCTCCCCGTGACCCTAATTAGGATTAAGCGCTTCAGAAAATGAATGAATGAATAAGTTAAATGTTGCAAAGCAAACTGCTATTACATAACAGTTTCGAATGTTGCAGGAATGTTAGTTTATTAATATTATATTTGAACCTTTCAAATCAATGACTATTATGAATATTTTGATAATATTCTCCACTGGTTGCATATTGGGTAGTCACCAAATAGCTTATGAAACACTAAAAGCATAGGTTCATTTCCAATAAGCTTTATTTCTCATATGGTTATGTGTTAGCAAAGAACTCTACATTCAACCACTTTCAACTCAGGGTGTTGTACTGTTGAGTAGTGGAGAGAGAGAGAGAAAGAGAGAGAGAGAAGCACAGCCTGACCTCTGCTCCAGAGGCTGAATCAGCAGGCTCAGCTGGGGAAGCTTTTAGCCACTTACTGGACAGATGCACTGCCCTGAGCCATAATCTGTATCTCACTTCAAATGACAAATTGCAGGCAGCAGCGTGGGTATATTGCATTATATATTAAGTCCCGCCCAGTCAGTAAGTTATACGGCTGCACCCCGACTATACTCCCCTCTCCAAAATGCCGTCGGCTGCCTCCTATAATCTGAGGATCTGCCGGGCCGGGCTTTGTTTTACAGCATTCAATTAGAAAAAGGCCACAACCTGTGACTAAATTTAACACACTTAGATGCACTGTGACTTCCTCTCTCTCTCTCTCTCTCTCTCTCTCTCTCTCTCTTTCTCTCCCTGTTTTTGGGTATCTTTTTCAGTGCTGTATTTTATGGCATAGATTTGGCTTTAGTAGTTAAAATGTGGCATTAACCACAAGCTACTTCAACTCACTACAATAGCTACTTCAAAAAGACAGTCTGAAAAATGGCCCGATTTGAATAAGCCGTCACACAATTTGACCTGGATTTCTCTGCCTGTTTCTCTATCACACTCGCTCACTCACACACACACACACACACACACACACACACACACACACACACACACACGCGCGCACACACACACACTTCACCAGCAGTCTAATGGCAGTAAATAAGAAGGATCATCCAACGCCTGCAGTCATCTGCTTAGAGCCGGCTGGACGGGGAGGGATGGAAGGATGAGGGTTAGGGAGGGTAAAATACAGCAAACTAGGGCTGTCACTCCATCTGGGAAGAGGAGGAGATGAGAAGGGAGGGGAGAAAAACCCTCTACCATGAAATCTTTTGACAGCCAGCCATATGGGCAAATGCAGAGAGGAACAAGAGACTATTCTGATCACCCATGAGTTCAGATTGACTGAAGATTCACTGATCCTGTCTAAACGATTTATCAACCTGTAGCTACAGCATTAAATGGAAGTTTTATTTCCTTTTTTCATTTTCAGCACAATTTCAACATATTTGCCAGTACGAGTTCACAATATAATTTGACTCTCTCTCTAACCCCTGTAGTTTTATTTATTTTTTTCCATATTTTATTTTGTCGCTTTTGGTCTAATTACACTTCCGATTTGGTCAAACTGGTTAGGATGTGCTTCATTGCGGACACAGGTATGAGGCAATACCTGGGACTGAAGGCCTATTCATCGAAGAAAGCCAATAAAGTCACATTTGTTGATAAAAAACAGTCTAATTTTTTTGAAAAAAATATTTTTTTCCCACCATGAAATACTTTCCTTCCAAATGTTGTTCCTTTTCACTGAATAAGTCTTGAAGTAACAGCAAATAAAGCTGGTCATGAACGTCTCTGTTTTTAAATTTTTTTTCTGTAGTGATGTTTCAGGTCACAGTATACACATTAGCCAATCAGATATAATATATATATATATATATATATTCATTCATTCATTTTCTGAACCACTTAATCCTAATTAGGGTCTGGGAAGGCTGGTGCCATCATGCAGGTTAGGTTCATTTTGTATGTAAGTAGTTATTAACTTTTGTTTATTTTGCTATATTGGTAAATAATATTAACTCATTTACTCATATAAATGACTGTAGTACGGAGTAATGTACGATTGTATTATTCATACAAAATGAACCTAACCTGCATGATGCATCCAGAAATCATCCTTTAGATGCAGATGATTCTGTGAGGATTGGGTGAATCCATTCATGCATCAGATTGTGTCTGTTACTCACAGACAGTGTATCTGAACTATAGAGGTACCTATAACTTGTGTATGCGGGGATGGAGCTCTGCTCACAGCATACCTTGCCTGTGGAACATGCTACCAGTTATTAGTCACTCCAAATGTCTACAAAGTCTCAAAATGTGGCCAGCTTCAATATTTTTATGTCTTGAAATATATATCCAATACAAATTAGGCTTTTCACAGCAATATATTTATTGCATAGATACTAAAACAAGACTTTTCAAAACATTTTGCTCTTTAATGAAATATTTGAAATATGGTGTAAGTTCGCATTTTGTTATTTTTGAATGATAATTATCTGAATTTTTTAATACATGCCATCTTGGATAAAACTACACTTTATATATATCAAAACATATTGTACTGGTAATTGACATGGTGTGATTCGACGTTAAACAGGTTATTGATCCAGAAAATAAAGTTACGGAAAATTTAATGGAATATATATCTATATATCTATATATATGTGTATGTGTGTGTGTGTATATATATGTATGCATATACATTCATTCATTCATTTTTCCAATGAATTACTGTAAGTCAGTGAAACTTCATCCATTAGCAATATTAATAAATCACAATTTTTGTGTAGTTTTGCTCTGATCTGAAAAACCCTAGTAGGTCACATTCTGGTAAAAATTAAGTAGGATTCGTTTTCAGATTTTCTTTAAATAGCTACAGTATAACTGCAAAAATTTCCAAAAAATTCCATGATATTGATTCGCGTCTGGATCCTTGTGATCAGGAAAAACAGTAGCAATTCTTATAAGTCAAAGTTTCAGGTATCTTTCTCATGTGACCATACCATATGGCAGACTCCACTGGAGAATACCTGTTTTGAGGAAGGCACATGGCTTTTTATGTAAAATTTCTTTTAAAAAATGTATTATTTAAACAGTACTTCTTATATGGATGGAATATTATTATAAATTATCAGTACAAATTTCCCCCCATTTTATTCTGTATTTATTCTTATTTTTTGTTCACCTAATTATTTGTTCCTTGTGGATTTTTGTTTTTGTGTCAGAAAGCAAGTCTTGCTGAAAGCAAATGAAAAATAAACGCATTATATTTTTACGTGCCTTATGAATCTGTTCCTATACAGCAGATCATGATGTACCATTAATATCATGAAAAACATTTCCCCCAGTTTCTCAGAATGACTAAAATTTAGCTTACTATGTTTTTCCAGACCAGGATATAGTTATTTATATGTGATAATTGGGAGTGATTCTATTTTGACTGGACGATGACCATCTCAATCTAGATCTGCTGCCCTAATGATCAGTACCCATACCCCTTTGCACAATTATAATATGATTCTTTTTTGGTAAATGGGCTAGTGTAAAAGTGCAGCTAGCTGAACACAAATCTCAGAATATATATCGTGCCACGTTTTGATAAAGCTTCACAAAATAATTTCTATTTTAACCCATTTTTCTAGCACTAGAACTGTCAGTGAATTGTTAATATTGACACCTCTATCATACCTTTTTCAGCAAAAATAGATATTATAATTAAATTTTAGTGAAGGATAAAGTTCCCCAGTGTATAGAATACTGCTTATGAAATGACAAATTTGTAGTAGGAAACTTTATTATTATTATTATTACAGTAGCTTTCCAATGTCTGACTAGATAAAAAACCTATTGTCAGCTTTGTGTTTTTATATTAGTACAGTTTCACTGTAGATTTTTGTCATTGAGAAAATGTTAATATTTTGTTGGTGTTAATTATTCTGTAGTTATTTTGTGGTTGGTTTTGTAAATGACTTTGTAAATGACATTCATTCATTTTCTAAACTGCTTAATCCTAATTAGGGTTGCGGGGAGGCTGGCGCTCATCTCAGTCGACTCTGGGTGAGGGCAGAGTACATCCTGGACAGCTCGCCAGGCCATCGCAGGGCCATACACATATTTAAGACTATATATAAATTATTTTATTATTTGTTTGTACTTTATGGCACTTTTTTAACTTCTTGCCTTGTTTGATTTTACATAAACTATTAACTAAATAAACATAAAGTAGCATTTTTATTATATAAATAATTTTTTGTAAATAAATTTTACTCTGAAAGACTTAAAAATGACCCCACATTTTCTTTTTTCAAATTGTAGTGCTATTAGCACAACAGTGAAAATCAAACTTCCTACTTGTAGTCCATTGATCCAGTGTAGACATCTTCCTATTTAAAACCACAGGAAAATATTTGCCCACCTATTTAAGTGCAATCATTTTAGTTGTGTTACATTCATTTCCCTTGGGCAAGTTGTTAGCCAAATGTACATAATGCTAATATTTGCTTAGCTTAAAAGGGAATCCCTCGTCCTGAGCACACAGGGCCTCACAGCTTGACAGACGAACCTAATGACTGCCATGATTAATTGGGGCCCTAAGGACAGGTTTTTTTTTAAAAGATGGGTAGGGTGGGGGCTGTGGCTGCTGTAACCTGCTGATTCTCTCACTGCCGGGGTCTAAGATGGAAGCTAGTGAGAGTTGGGGCTGTCATTTTTATTGAAAAGACCAGGATTATGTCTTAAATAATTAAATCTGCTCATGCCAATTGAATCGTGTAGTAATTTCTATGAGGTTGTCTGTGCATGCATTGCGATTAAAATTGCAAATTAAAGAAATGTAGAATTTGAAACAAATAAAAATTGTATTACATGTGCATAATATACAAATACAGGCCTACTAAGTAGATTACGAAGTACCAAAGTGGCCAAAAATGAAATATATCATTGTTTCCCTTTTGTAACTACATGCGCAAGAGACCATTTATTTTTCTTCAGACAGTTTAAAAACCAGCACGTTTTTCAAAAGACAAATGATACCCATCTCCCCGAAACGTCTTGTTATAAACACTGGCATATAAATCAAACAGAAGACAATGCATCACAAGGTCAGACATGTTTACATACATGAATACTTGTAAGAGTATGCCCTGAAGTCAAATGGATGCTACTTAACTCCCAGTCTGCTTTTTCCACGCTCTGTGCTGGAGAGATAATTGTCAAACGATGCTCTAAAAAGGTTCCCAGAGCAGGCAGCATTTAATCAACCCATCACCTAGTTCCAGAGATTAACGAAATGTTTATATGTTCATTAATTCTGAGTTTCCGCCAATATATCACTGACAATGAAGTAACATCCCTACACCAGTGCCGCGAAAATCTCTGTGCCTCAGTGAACACATACATACACAAACACATCAAGGCTTAATACCCTGGTTAATTCAATCTTTGTAAATTGAATGGGCATTTTTGTTAATATTTTTTGATGGAGCTGGTGAAGACTCTAACAATTTTATGAATCCAATGTGCATGTACTAATGAAAAGATAGAAAGCAGGAGAGAGTGACACACACACACACACAGAAAGAAATGTGTAGGTGGTTGGCCACTGATAAATGGAGACCATCTGATGCTTGAGAGAAATAAAAGAACCCGGTGAAGTACCCGCACCTGTCAAGCCTTATTGAGTGAGCGTAATTTAGTGCAAAGCTACATTGTGGGATGACTTTATATATGACAGAGAGGCAGCGATTGGAATCATTCATCAGCCCTGCGTTACAGTAGGTATAGACAAAAGGCTCTGACTCTCCACAAGATGCATGATGCTCTCTGATGCCCTTGCTGGCTGGCAGAGATGACCAAATTCAAGACAGATGTCTGTGTTTCAGATGCCTAAGTGCTTGCATAGAGAAAAGAAAATAGAGTCCAACCATTTGGTTGGGGAAAACAGAACCTTATCTTCAGAAATTAAATCAAATTGGGGCACTTGAGGGCAAATATGGTAATGAGAAAAATTTTGGAAGGTTATCTTGGAATGACGCCGAAATTGAAGGACTTGCTGCAACACCTTTGCCCCCATCCACCCCTTTTTTATATAAATTATTACCAGTAAAACCCAGAGTGAAAACAAAAGACTGAAGGAAAGAATAAAAAAGAATGTGAACCTTACACAAAGAAATGTCTGATAAAGAGCACCCAATAAAAACTATGGCATATAATAGACCACCTGTGTCTAAAACAAATGCAAGGCACTTGGTGCACAATGCCTTATTATGTGCATAAAAATGTTCAAACAAATGAGTGCATCGTGTGTTACCATTATTTTCTGTACTACCATTCGGCCTGATGATGCATCCAGTTTGGCCTCTTCTACTATTACAGATGGAGTACAAACAGAATTCATTTTGCGGTTATTAGCCAGAAGGGCTTTAAAGTGTAGTGTGCAGCACACAAAAATCTCACCAATCTGAATCTGCATGAGAAATGTGGGCCTTCCTCCCCCTCCAAACTCGACATCTAGCTAATAGCAGTATTACCTTCTTTCAGAGACGGAGAGAAGTGATACAGTGAAAACTGTAATTAAAATGTCTAATTGGCATATTTCATAGAATGAAGTAAATTACTAGAGCCTCACCAAATAATTGAAAAACAAAGCAATTACCTTGCACAGGCTCTATTCACTATGATAATTGCTGGAGGGGATGATTCTGGCATATGAAAACAGGATCACCCTTTCTGCCTCTCTACAGAGTGCTGAGGTTCACCTATCCACCTCTGGATGCATAGAGCAATTTCCACTGAGTGACTGCTCATAATCTTTCTGATAGTATTTAATAGATATGCTATGTATAAAAGATTCCCTTCCCCTCCCAAAATGTACCTCATACATTTAAAATGAAATTGAAATAATAAAAAACATTACAGGCCCTTGTGGATATGTGACGCATAAGCAGAAGTGGGAATCTCAACACACCCTTATATTCTTGATATTAGAGTATAGTACAGTATATATGACTGGTATATATATAACAAGGTCCTGGATTCAAGTGTCATGCTCGGAGACGGCGTTTCTGTGTGGAGTTTGTGTGCTCTCTCTGTGCTTGCATGGGTTTCCTCCAGGTACTTTGGTTTCCTTCCACATTCCAAAGACATGCATATTAGGCTAATAAAATGCTGTTTTAAATTGACCACTAGGTGTGAGTGTGAGTGTGGATGGTTGTGTGTGCAATGGACTGGCGAGCCGTACAGGGTGTAATCCTTTGCCCAGAGTCAGCTGAGATTTAACCGAGTTCTTATAGTTTTTGGCCTGTTTTACTGGTTGTATGAATCCATTGGCCTTTCAAATGTTTTTAGAGGGGGCCTCTGGATTTTTATTTATTTATTTTACTTTTTGTAAAAGAGTCATTGGCTGCAAAACAGTTTGAGAAACCTTTCCTTACAGAACCATTAGGTCCATGATTCTGGAACCCCTTCTACTGTGGCCACAATAAACTAAAGAAAAAAAAAAAGAATTTTCTCCACATAGATCCCCCAACAGAATAATACAATTCATGTACGTGCTAATTTTGAGCACACCAATTGGCACAAAATATCAAATGAAATTCATGTCAATTGTTACACAACTGTAGCATGTTGTAGGGCATCACACAGACACATCAAATGGACCTGATGTTGAGAACTACCTATGAGATGGGAAAATGTTTTGAACATATTGAAATCTCCATGACAAGGGTCTATGATGGCGTTTTCCATTGCACAACTCTCCGTGCCCAATTTGTGTCATGGACATGTTGTATAACTGTTGTGTGATTTCTGAACAATCAGAATCATATCATGCAGTATAACATACTATATCCTCTCATCTGACTTTCTAAACCACTTTATCCTTTATTAGGGTCACAGGACAGCTGGAGCCTATCTCAGCCAACTGCAGATGAAAGCGGATACTCCCTGAACAACTCACCAGTCCATCGCAGAGCCAACACACACACAACCATTTATTCACACATAGGGGCAATCAAGAATATTCAATTAGCCTAATATGCATGTATTTGGACTGTGGATGAAAACAGAGTATGTAGAAGAAACCAGTGCAAGCTAGTGCTAGCCACTACACCACCATTCTGCCCATGCTGTACTATTCATTCATTCATTCATTTTCTAAGCTGCTTATGCCTGTGTAGGGTTGTGGGGAGGCTGGCGCCCATCTCAGCCGACTCTGGGCATAGACGGGGCACACCCTGAACAGCTTACCAAGCAATTGCAGGGCCAGCACACATTCAACCTTTCACACTCTCTCACAACTCATTTTGGAACAGTCTATTGTGCATGTTGGTGGGTGGAAACATTGCAATCTCTACACAGAAACGCCCTTAGCCCCGTAATCAAACCCGGGACCTTCTTGTTGTGAGGCGAACGTGCTAACCACTGTGCCACGGTGCCGCCCATGCTGTTTTATAAAATCATAAATAACCTTTATGGTTCATGTTTGACATTCTTCCACTGTTCATAACACAATCATTTTGGAGAAATTTAACTGTTTCATAGCACAGTGCTCAAGATCACATTTCAAACCTCACTTCATGAGGGAGTTTATGGCAATAGGACTGTGAAAACTTGAACAAAATGTGGTAATTGGGCATTACAAGGCTGACTTCACTCATAGCCTGTCTGTCATGGAGGTCGCGCCTATTGCTTATGAACAAATGTTATCCTTCTCTTGTCTCCTATACATTTAGCAAGTGCAAAGACAAGGGTGGAATGCCAGTTATGTCTTTTTTTCTAGCAGGCTGTGGGCTTGCTGACGCCAATGAGAAGGCCCGAATGTGAATATTGGGTTACAGAGTTGTTCCATGTGTGTTTAGTGTGAAACATGAGAGTAGATCCTTAGCAGAGGAGCTAAATGTCATTGTGCTGGTTAAACCAGGTATAATTATGTAAATCATGTTAAAAAAAAGTAATACAGTTTTAGAATAATGCTCAGTAATGCATACATCAATTTATCAAAATATTAGGTACCGAAGGCAACAAATGTCCTTAAATGTAAAAGATAAAAAAAGGCCCACAAAGCCAGCAAGCACAAAGTTATGTAATAAACTATCACAGAGCTTAAAACACAATACCAGAATATTCATTCTAAACCTAGTCTTTCCAGAGTAAATGGACCACTTCCTGTTTGGTCCAATGAAATAATACAGACGACAAGATAGCTGCTCCCCAAGGCAGGCTGATGACTGTGACTGAAAAAGGTGTCAGTTTCCCCGGAGTTACATGAAGCATGAAAGCAGCTTGTTGTTCACTGCAAAGGAAAGCTGGGGGGGATTTGCCCTTTAACCATCTTCCCACTCTTTCACTCCCTTCTACAGAAGGCCTGGATTTGTGAGTGGCTTTCCTGTGACACTTGACATGAGATGACTTGTCGTGTCAGCGTTACCGCTCCAGGCTGTCACGTATCTAAATCCTTCTATTTCTTAGCCTTCAGTGCTGTTCTACCTCACCCTTTGCTCCTTCAGTTCCTTCAGTTCACCTGTAGCTACAGCCTCTGTGGTAGGTAAGGGAATGAATACAAAAAAAGAAAAAAAAGGCATGCCAAAAATATGTCTAATTCACTGCCATTTCTCCAAGAGCCTCTCAACAGTGGCATTCAATTTTTTTGGGGGGAAAAAAATAACCTTCAGTACAATGGGAAATTGCAGAGTATTCTCTCTTTCTGTGGACAAATCGTCGTAGAAGTAGTGGTGTGAAATGTTTTGCCCATTTGTTCAGATCAAAGGGAAGATTAAGATTATCCTAACAACTTGGAGAACAGCTGCATTCGAGCTGTCTCTTGTCTTGTTTGTGTATTATGTAAATTAGATTTGCAAGATCTATGAGCTAGAAAAAGATTGCTTATAGAACCCAGACGGGTTGTGGATGCTGGTATTCAGGCATGAAAAAGATTTATTTCACCCTAAATTACGGCACGTGTTAAGTTTTAATAGTCAGTGTAAGATTTTAGGATATGTATCATATAAAAACACAGATTTAACCCTTTAATTGGCAGACAGTTCTATATATCATGTATACATAATTAATATTTATTCTGCGAAGGCAAAGTGGATGTCCCTGAATATCCCCCAGATGACCTGATAAGGGAATGATTTAATTCAGCAAAGCATTATTGTTTTAGAATAAACTACATGGGAACATAAACTAATATAACACACACTGGGGGCAGCCGTGGCCTAATGGTTAGCGAAATGGCTTTGGGACTGAAAGGTTGCTGGTTCGATTCCCAAACCAGCAGGAAAAATGTGTGGTGGTGGGGGTGTGAGCTGCACCTTCCCTCCCTCCACATTCATGGCTGAAGTGCCCTTGAGCAAGGCAGCTAACCCCCAACTGCTATCCGGGCACCCCAATGTGTGTGGCAGCCCACTGCACTGAGTGTGTGTGTGCTTACTGTTTATGTGTGTGTGTGTGTGTGTGTGTGTGTGTGTGTGTGTGTGTGTGTGTGTGTGTGTGCGCTCACTATGGATGGGTCAA
>JAOUQZ010000027.1:6557518-6570563 GCA_028564935.1 Neosilurus hyrtlii
GTGTGCATGTGTGTGTGTGTGTGTGTGTGTGTGTGTGTGTGTGTGTGTGTGTGTGTGTGTGTGTGTGTGTGTGTGCGCTCACTATGGATGGGTTAAAAGCAGAGGCAATAATTTCCCTTAGAGGATTAATACAGTATGGCAAAAACAAACAAACAAACAAATAAATAAACAACCAACCAAACAAACAAACAAACAAATAAATAAATAAATGTATGTATATTAGGCTAGTTAGCTGTTCCACATTGCCCCTAGGTGTGAATGTATATGATTGTGGGTGTGCTGGTCCTGTGATTGTTGAGCTGTTTAGGGTGCTGGCAGAGATAAGCTCTAGCCTCCCCATGACCCTAGTGGGATTAAATGGTTCGTCAAATGAACGAAGGAAAGAATTTAGCTAATGTACATATTTCTTAAAAACTACGAGTAATGTAGTGTGGACAGTATACATGAACGTCAATATTTATTTACACTATCACTGATCCTAGAGCAGCAGCCCTATATATCTGCCGCATAAATATATAAGAATCACGAAAGGGTGTTGGCTTAAAGCATATAACCTAAATATCGCCATGTAAACTCTTATGCCAAGTAAATGTGCTTAGCACGTCCGCCTCACAGCAAGAAGGCCTGGGTGTGATTCGCGGGCTCAGGCGTTTCCGTATGGAGTTTGCATGTTCTTCCTGTGCTTGCGTGGGTTTCTTCTGGGTACTTCGGTTTCCTCCCACAGTCCAAAAAACATGCACAGTAGACACTGTGGTTCCAAATCACCCCTAGGTGTGAGTGTGAATGGGAATGGTTGTATGTGTGTTCGCCCTGCGATGGCCTGTCAAGGTGCTCAGGGTGTACTCTGCTCTCGCTCAGAGTCGGCTGAGATGGGCACCAGCTTCCCCACGACCCTAATAAGGAATAGGCAGCTTGGAAAATGACAGAATGTAGTAACTGTTAGATATTCCACTTTATTTTATGCACTGATCACCAATAATGAAATGATCAAATCTGGATAGAAAGCTTTTTTACTGTCTTAGAGATAACTGAGTGCTCACCTTGCTGAAGGAATTAGCACAGCTAACCCTACACAACCCCCTCTCCCCCTTCTCTTTTTTCTTTTCTTTTCTTTTCTTTTTTTTTTGTACCGAGACAGACATTCAAACCCAGAAAGCCCTTGGCGCCAGAAGACAAACATAGCAGTCCCTCAGCTTGATACATCACCCGGCTGAGCTTTCACTGCTTCTCGCTGTCTGTCAGGGGACAGCAAACCCCACATTTACTGTCCCTGCATATCCCTGCTAATCTGATGAAGAAAGCAGATTTACTTTCCATTTGATGCGGCATATCGGCTTGATCCACCATCGCGTACATAATTTCCAACAGCTATAAAAAAAAGCAAACATGAATAACAAATGCTGATCGACAAGCCAGTGGTCAGGATGATTGCTGAATATTTAGAAGTGATTAAACTACAGCGTGCATATGAGTTGAACATGCTCTGGGGTCATGTTAGAATAGAAATCCTAGGCTTTGGTCTGATTTTATACATTTAATTAACCACCTATTTATCTCCTATATTATTTACCACCTACCTATCTCCTATTTTATTTACCACTTATCTCTCTTCTATTTTATTTACCACATATTTTTCTCCTATTTTATTAACCACCTGCCTATCTGTTATCTGAACTGAGTCCCCACCTATCTACATTTTTTGGTTTGTTTGTTTGTTTGAAGTGACAGTTGGTTTTCATCATATTTGCTCGACAGTGAAACTTATTTCACACGGTCTCAATGGCATAGTAACACACACACACACACACACACACACACACACACACAAAGTATTTTAATTACATACTGCTGTATGATGTAATGTGTCATGTCTATAAAATAAAATATCTTGGAAATTATAACAGTAATAATCATCTAACTCAAAAAAATTAATATAATTTTTTGGATGTGTGCTTAGTCTTAGAATCTTAAATCATTTAATTCCTCTAAACTAAAATGAGGATAGGTAAGTTTTTGACAATGTTGACAAGTTTTTTTGACAATGATGGCTTCATTACACTCATGACTTACTACTGATGAAGTGCTACATCTGTATCAGCAACTTGGAGATTAAAGCATTATCAGCCCAAGTGAAGATCAAATTTACTTTTTGGGGCATAAAGACCTGACATCACTGTTTCTGATTGGCTGCATCAATCTACAATTTTCTGGGTTAGAAAATAATCAGCCCTTTTTTTCAAATTTATTGATTGTGCATGGCTTGTATATCAGTCTGTGCGGTGTCTATACAAAGAAATGCTGATTGACTGTAATGTATCGTGATGCTGATTGACTGTTCAGTCTTTGGCAAGAACTTTCTGCGTGCTGATATCCTAGTATGTATACTAAGACCGTTTTCTTTTTTATTTTGTAAATTTCTTTTGTAGAGTATTTTTGATAATGCCTCAACTGGGTTTTTGAAAAAACATGGTTTCACATTTAAAACTTTGACAAAATAGTTCCTTATGAACAGAAAAGAAACCCAGCCCACACAAATTTCAAGTGGAGCTCTGCTTTTAGACAGTGTCATAATTTGTATATAACATTTTGTGTAATAACTAATTCAGGGTGGCATGGTGGCGTAGTAGTTAGCAGGTCTGCCTCACAGCAACAAGGTCCTGGGTTCGAGGCCTGGGCTTGGCAAGCGCGTTTATGTGTGGAGTTTGCATGTTCTTCCTGTGCTTGACTGGGTTTCCTCCGGTTTCCTCCCACAATCCAAAGATGTGCACTTTAGACTTATTGGCCGTTCCAAATTGCCCCTAGGTTTGAGTGTAAATAATTGTGTTATGATTGATGTTTAGACTGGCAAGCTATCAAGGGTGTACCCAGCATTCACCCTAGAGTCGGCTGAGTTAGGCCTAAGCCTCTCTGAGACCCCAGTAGGATTAAATGTTCAGCAAATGAATGAATGAACAACTCTTTGAGTAACAGAGGGCTTGAGCTGTGGTATCCCAGCCACCCTGTTAGTTTGTATTCAACATACGCAACATAAGTTCAACTGTGTCAAAATGTTAGCATGCAGAAGAATCATTAAAATCAGATGTCTAGACTCGAATAGCAAATACAATGTCTACTATTAGAAGAAAGAACTTTCACTCAACTGTTCACTCAATCAGTACTAATACCAGCCTGCACACCTAAATCTTAAACATGCACTTTTTTCTTTCCGAAATTACCATTTCCAGCAGGCAGCACACAAATCATCTAGATTTGCCATCATTTTAAGTCTTCAACAAAAGCAAAGAACCTCATTTACTCTTTTCACTCAGGCTGTGACCTAAAAAAGTTTTACTGGAGAAGATTATAACTCCCTGATTGTGTATTGTTTTGTTGTCAAGCATCGGTTAAAGCATGACTTTTATATGAGTTCAGCAGATACATACTGTATAAGTAAATGGTGACGCACTTGAATTTTATTCAAGATTATATTTAACTGAATACTTTTTTTTGTAAATGTATAGACTAACATTTTTTAATGTAAAATGTAATCTTGTGATGCATAGAGCTCGCTTCGTAGACAGTGCATTGATGCTGTCTTGGCAGTTTTGCCATCACCTTTTTTGAAGTCTGCCTTTGGTGCAAGAAAATATTAAATATTGCATGACATTTGATTTATACATAAGCACAGCGTGTCCAAAGTATGTTAATAATTAATAATTAATTTGATTAAGAAGTCGGAGCAAGGTTAATAAAAGAGTAGCTGTGATAAATTAGTATTACTGGCTATTTAAAATGATCACGTATATGCATCAGTAGTTCCTTCCGGCAACATCAGTCCTTGCCCAATTTTAAAGTGCACACGAGTGTTATGACACAAGGCATGCTCAGAGACATGCTGCCTTCCTCATTGGCTGTTCCAGCCTGGTAGTGATGTAAACTTGCTGGATTGGCTGGGCTACGTAACTGACCCCATGCAGCATAACACATTATTGGCCAGTGCTAGGCTGCACAAACAACAAGTGCAGAAATCACGGAAGTCGAGTTGGCAAAACATTAGCTGCATAAGCCATACTGGATTTACTGTCACACACTTCTCTGGAAGCATTCTCTTCCTCAGAGACACTAGAATGTGATGTCTCCCTTTCTCCACAAGTCTCCTTCCTTTCTGGTTCCATGAGGTAACCATTTACACCCATTTCCTCCAAGGTGCTAGCCACAGTTGCTTCATAAACATGTTTTTTATCATCTAAAATATCACTCGCTGAAAAGATCTGCTTGTTTTCTTGTGCTGGACAACCCCGCCCAATGTGTTGACGTCACATTTGTATCTCTTAAACATATTGCATATGCATGAATGATGCTGTAAAGATGACCAATACTGGTACTTAGACTGCTACTCTCCTCAGAACCCCACTAAAAAAACATCGACTCTTAACTATTTGCAATAAACACATTTTTAGTGACTTCACTTTAAAAGTGTTGAAATCTGCTCTTTGACTGAAGCTAAAGGCAAGGTACCTGAGGGACAAAACAAGAGAAATGCAGACAGCATCACATTCAATTGTCTCCGACACATCATCACCCTCATTGTGCCTCTCAATCTGAGCGGCGGGTTGAGGCACCACCACCGAGCCCAGGCATGCTGGCCTAGGAACACCATCTGTCATAGCGGTGTCAAGTGGCTCTTTTCTCCAGTGATTAGCACAGCCGCCTCAGGTGGGCCTAGACCATGGAGCCATATGGTGTGTAGCATGGTGGACATAGAGCTCGCTATAGTGGCCTTAACGAATTGACCATACAGTCATTTACCCTAGATGAACACACTAGAAAATATCATAGTCATTCTGTATACAGTACAGTGAAAAGAAGACATTGGAGTTATCCTGTTCCAGTGTACATAATGGTAAATGTTTGTTGTTGAAGACAGCCAATGAACAAGATGAAAGGTTGATCGGTTATCATTGATTACTGATTGAGCATGATGGGAAAAGATAGTACAGTATTACATAATTATGCTATCCAAATGAACTATGACATGGGACATTATAATCATCCAGCCCACAACGGGAAAAACGGGTCAGAAGTATACATGTGGGTCAGGAGGTGAAGTGAATAATGTAAGTATAGTTAAAGTGAAGAGAGTTCACATAGATAATTAATAACGTTACAAATTACTGATTAATAGGGATGAAAAATAAATGAATGTAGTTTACATCTACCTGTGAATGTTGAAATGATGCATTTGAAGTTAGAACAAAACGTAAACCAGTGAAAATAATGGAAGAAGACAGTGAAGCTGTTCTTTTTCTTATTATTATTATTTGTGTGGCCTTGTGGTTAACAACAAGGTCCTGGTTTTGAGCCCTATGGTCATCAAGGACATTTCTGTGTGTAGTGTTTTTCCATTTTCTCCCAGTACATGTGTTAGTTTCCTCCAGGAGGTCTGGTTTCCTCCCACAATCCAAGGACATGCACATTAGGCTAATTGCCTATTCTGGATAGCCTCTAGGTGTGAATGGTTGTATGTCGGTGCTGGCCCTACAATAGAATGGTGAACTGTTCTGGGTATACCCCACCTTTCATCCAGTCACATGGGATTGGCTTCAGCTTCCCCATGAACCTAAACAGGATACACAATATGAATAATGACTGAATAATTATTGCCATATATTTGACTTGATGAATATGCAATATGCCCTGTGATGGCCTGGTGAGCTGTCCAGGGTGTACTCTGCCCTTGCCCAGAGTCGGCTGAGATGGGCGCCAGCCTCCTCCCGACCTTAATTAGGATCAAGTGGTTCAATGAATTGGTGTAAAATGAAGGTTATTTCTGTGTAAACCAATGCATTTAGCACCCTCAGTATGACTATTTAACTCCGATTGAGAAAGTGACATTCTGTGTCCAAATACAGTAAATACAACCCATAATCAGGCAATTAATAAATTTAGGCACTGCCTTAAAGCAGAGCTCCCATATGAGTTCGCTTACTTGACAAGTTTTTCGTGGGAACTCTCAGACCCCATATATGTATCCTACATATTGTGTATAAAGATTAATTCAATTTAATAACTTGTTTATTGAAAGGAAAAAAAATGAGCTAACCAAACACAAAATCTTAGTCATGACGTGTAAGGTACACCATTTAGAAACCGCAGGTTTAGAGAAAATTTCAATACCATTCATTCATTCATTTTCTAAGCCTCTTAATCATGATTAGGGTTATGGGGAGGCTGGTGGCCATCTCGGCTGACTCTGGGCGAAGTCAGGGTACTTCCTGAACAACCTGCCAGGCCATTGTAGGGCTAACACACATACAACCATTCACACTCACTCTCACACCTAAGGGCAATTTGGAACCACCAGTTAGGATACAAACATGCTAACCACTGTGCCACCATACCGTCCCATTTCAATAACATGAATATAATTAGTTTTTACTTTAAAATATATCAGATCAGCAACTACAGTGCTTTAGCCCCATTCAAGAGACAGAACTATTCTCATTAATTTCCTCATCTAAATCATCAACCTGTGTGCTAGATCCAGTACCTACATGTTTCTTTACACAGGTACTCTAGAAGTGATCAACCCTTTATTAAATGTAATTAATGTTTCCCATAGCACTGGTTATGTACCTAAATCCTTTAAACTAGCAATTGTCAAACCTCTGATTAAAAAAAACCTGTCCTTACAATTATGTTTACATCTTTGACAGAATAACATTCATGAAATGTATCAATCAGGATTTAGGCCTAATTATAGCACAGAGACGGCACTTGTTACGGTGGTAAATGATTTACTGGTGGCCTCTGACCATGGCTGTGTCTCCCTGCTTGTGTAACTTGACCTTAGTGCAGCCTTTGACCCTACTGATCATACAATACTCATTGACAGATTAGAAATCTTGTTGGAGTTAAGGGAACTTCCCTCTCCTGGTTTAAATCTTAACTCACTGTTATTGGTTTGTTGATGTAAATGGTGATTTCTCAGCACGTTCTAATGTTAAGTTTGGTGTTCCACATGGTTCTGTCTTAGGCCCGCTGCTTTTATCTCTGTATATACTCCCTTTGGGTAATTTATTCCTGAACATGGTATTAGCTTCCATTGTTATGCTGATGATACCACAGTTATGCATTTCAGCAAAGCCAGATGAGAGACACCAGGTAATAAAGTTGAGAAATGTGTAAAGGACATTAGACACTGGATGCTTACTAACTTCCTCTTATTAAGCTCTGATAAGATAGAAGGACTTTTCTCAGATCACAGGCAGCCAGAAATAACGGTTCTGATTAAGTAGAAAGTTTGGATGGTGTTTCAGTTTCATCATGTGTAGCATAAAGGACCTTGGAGTGATTATTGACCCTGTTCTTTCATCTGAAGCTCAGGTAGATAATATTACTCAGATAGCCTTCTTTCATCTCAGAAATATTACTAAAATAAGAAATATGATGTCACTGCATGATGCTAAAAAACTGTCTGGATGTTCTAATAGGTACATAAACAAGCTCCAGTTAGTCCAGATCTATCAGCAAGAGTTCTTACTAGAACTAGAATACAGGAGCATATCACCCCCATCTTAACTACACTGTACTGGCTCTCAATGAAATTTTTAATCAAATATGAATTGCTACTTTTAACCTATAAAGCACTTAGTGGTTTCGCACCACATTATCTTAGCAAACTTCTTGTTGTTTTTGATCCAGCTCGCCCAGTTAGATCAAAAGGTGCAGGCTGCTTAGTGATACCTCGAATACTGAGGACTACTGCAGGGGGCAGAGCTTTCTCTTACAAAGCCCCGCAATTATGGAATAAACTTCCAGTTAATGATTGGAACTCAGACACAGTCTCTGTTTTTAAGACTAGGCTGAAAGCTAACATGTTTTGTCAGGCATTTTGTTAATAGGCTTTTATTAGGTAAAGGAACAGATCTGGGGGTTCTCAGGCATTAAGAGTTCTGGTAAACTGTGCTTGTTGGGATGCACCCTTACTCTACATGCTCACCCAGGACCATTGACAGTGAAGTGGCTGATTGCCCAAAGTCACAGGGCGACCTCATGTCCGCTTTCCTTCTGGTTTCTCTCTTTTTAGTTATGCTGCCCTGCTTGCACCCAGAACTAATAAACTCTTCATTTACCATTACACTGTTATGAACATACCTGCCACAAGCCACAGTGCACACACGTACATCATTAAGAACTACACCCATTCATACACGTACACGGCCGCCCACACACGCACGCTCATGCCATAAAACAAACACACTAGGCAGGACAGATTTCTGATAGCTATTGGATATGATTGGGTACAGGATATTAGCAGCAGAAAAAAATGGTGCAGCGTGCATAGAGGTGCAGTGTGCTAGTTTGCATTATACGTTGCTAGTTTAAAAAAGTAAAGGTTGCACTATAGTGCACTATAGGTTGTTCAACAGTTTACAGATTGATATATACAGCGTGATATATTAATTGATATATATTGTGACATATATTGTGCTAGTTTGCATTATACATTGCTAGTTTAAAAAAACAGGTCAATATATATTGTGCCATAGGTTGTTCAACAGTTTACAGATTAATATATATTGCACTATAGGTTGTTCAGCAGTCTGACTGCTTGGGGAAAGAAGATCTTCCCCATTCTGGAGATGCGGGCAGGGATGCTGCGGAACCTTCTATCTGATGGTAGTAAGGAGAAGAGTCCATGGGAGGGATGTGTACTGTCCTTGACAATGTTCCTGGCTTAGCGCAGACAGTGGGTATTGTACATGTCTGAGAGGGGGGCAGAGAGGTTCCAGTGATCTTTTCAGCCTTCTTCACAATCCTTTGCAGGGCATTATGGTCTGCAGGAGTGCAGTTGCCAAACCATGCTGTGGTGGTGCTGCTGAGGATGCTCTCAATAGTTCCTCTGTAAAAATAGTCAGGATGGAGGTTGGGAGGTGGGCTTTTCGCCGCTGCTGAGCTAATATGTTTGGTGTTTTGAGTCCATGCAAGGTTGTCTGTAATGTATTTGCCTAGAAACTTTGTGCTCTGGACAGTCTCTACTGGGAGGTTGTTGATGCACAGCAGAGTGAGTTTGTATGTACTTCGTCTGAAGTCAATAACTAGTTCCTTTGTTTTTTCCACGATGAGGGATAAGTTGTTATCAGTGCACCAGTTGCTGAGCTGTGCCAGCAACCGCTTTTTGTGGGTTGACTTTGAGCAGGGTCTTCCTGACTTCAGAGGTGGACAGGCGGAGCACCAGGTCATTGAGAGAGGGGGTGTCTTTCCTCGCCACTGAGACATTCTGTTCCTCAAGCCTTGCGTAGAACTGGTTCACTGCCTCAGGAAGGGAGTCATCACCACTGCAGGACAGTGGAGCAGGCCTGTAGTTGGTGATAGCTTGTATTCCCTGCTATATCTATATCCCGTGTATCATATGTATCTGTGAATTGATTGTGGATTCTCTGAGCATGAGTTCACTTTGCTGTTTTAAATGCCCGGGACAGCTCAGCTCTAGCTTTTCTCAGAGCTGCTTTGTCCTTAGACCTGTAGGCAGGTTCCCTGACTTTCAGTAGCACTCTCACCTCCGCAGTCATCCACGGCTTCTGGCTGAGATGTGTAGTGATGGTCTTAGAGATCGACACATCCTCTGTAGACTTGCTGATGAAGCTGGTCACAGCTAAAGAGTATTCCTCCAAAACAATAATGCCATTGTGCACTCAAAACAGTCTTGAAGGGCTGACATTGCTTCCTCAGGCCAGGTCTTTATCTCCCTCTGGCTTGGTCTGATGCATTTGAGTGGGGGCTGATATGCAGAAATTAGCATAACAGTGGATTGGTCTGAGTGTCCCAAGTAGGGGAGGGGCACAGCTCGGTAAGCACCAGCGATGACTGTGTAAACACAGTCCAATATACCCCCCCCTTGTCGCAAAGTTAACATTCTGGAGAAATTTTGGTAGGACTTTCTTGAGGTTTGATTGATTAAAGTCACAACAATAATTAGTCCATCCGGGTGTGTGGTTTGGAGTTTGCTGATGGCTCCGTATAGAACAGCTAGTGCATTGTTAGCATTTGCACTTGGTGGAATGTAAACACCGAGTATTAACACAGTTGTTAATTCACGAGGAATGCAGAATGGTAGGCGTCTAACAGTCACATACTTCACCATCGATGAGCAGTAGTTGGATATGAGCACCACATTTTTGCACCATTCAGTGTTTACATATATGCACGACTGACGTCCGCAAGTTTTACCTGACAAGGTTGCATCTCTGTTGGCTTGGAAGGCTAGCAGGCCTGGTAGTTCTACAGAGATGAAGACATTGCAGTCTCTGTATTCCCATTGTGAATCTAGTTGTAGTTGGATGTAGTCTAATTTGTTGTCCAGTGAGCAGACATTTGCAAGCAGGATGGAAGGGACAGCTGACCGGTTAGCGCTAGCTTTCCACCTAGCTTGGATCCCAGCTCTTTTGCCATGCTTCCGGTTTTGGCAAGCAGCATTGGGAAACACTGTGGGCTGTGGTGCTAGTCTGCGTAGCAGGTGAAGTTCTCAGAATTTGTCGAGAGTAACTTCTGTGATTGAGTTACCGGCATTTTCTCCGATCTGAAGCAGTGCATCCTTGTGGTACACAATTGCAGTTAATTTGGGCACATATTTCAAAATTGCTGCTGAAAAAAAGTCTGTGCCAGACCAAGTAAACATCAACATAAACTCCAACTTTTTGTCCCTGGTGAGGTCGCTGCGTGTTACCACTCTGCCATCTTGGGGATCAGACTTGTAGAATAAGTATCCAAGAACTGTCTTGTGGGGTAGGGATGCTACAGACTGGGGCATCTCAAAGAATAGTGGCTGCTGAGCTTGTTGTGAGCCAAAGTGTGGTATCTAGAGCCTGTCGAGAAAGGTTGACAACTCGGGCTCAGGACTGATTAATTGTTACATCAGCCCTCAGAAAGCATAAAACAAATGCAACAACCCTTGCCAGGGACCTCCAAAATGCGTCCAGAAATTTTCCCAGACTGTAAAAAACCGCCTTCATGCAGCCGGATTGAGGGCCAGAAGACCATCAGTTAAAGACACCCTTAACACAGGCTTGAGTGGAGTAGAGAACACCTGGACTGGACCCATGAAGACTGGTCAACAGTTCTCTTCCCGGATGACTCCAGATTTTGTCTCTATCATGGTGGGCGTACTCATGTGTGGCGTTGATCAGGAGAAAGATTTGCAGATGCTAATGTGGTGGAACATGATTGCTATGGAGGTGGCTCTGTGATGGCATTGGGTGGCATTAGTCATAGGGGTTGTCCAGACCAGTATGTCATTAAAAATTGAGCACTAAATGCTATACATTAGGGATGAAATGCTTGTAGTGTTTGTGAGAACTTAGGCTGGTGCAGTAGGTCTGGATTTTATTCTTATGGATGATAATTCTAGACCTCCCCAAGCCAGGATTGTACAAGGCTATCTTCAGCAGAAGACTTTTGAGAGAATGGACTGGTTCTCCTGTATTAAGCCCAATAGAACATGTGTGGGACATGTTGCAGGTGCATATTTCAGCACGCTCAGACTAGCCTATTAGTCTGCAGCAGCTTGGTGATGCACTGGTTGAAGAATGGAACAACGTCCCACAAAACCAGCTTGGCAGACTTGTTCAGAGCATGCAACGACATTGTTTGGCCGTGATAAATGCCAGAGGAAGACATAGCCATTATTGAAAAACTGAACTGTAGCAACCGTTAATGTTTTTTTGGTTGTTTTTTAGTTTGTGGAGAAAATGCATTAATTTGTGAATATTGCGGTATCAATTGAAAACCTTTCAAAAGTTCTAAATATTATGCAAGATTATTATGCATTGTAATGATTTGCTTATGTAAGAGGTCATTAAACATGCATTTGTGTAAAAATTCTTATTTATTACTTTTCGCAAAATGATATATGAAAATATTAGTGATCCTTAGCAAAGTTTGAGTAGTATATATGTATGTAAAAACATATTTTAGGTGTAGCTTGGTGTTCACCAGGCCTAGATACACCTTCCTGCAGGTTTTTTTTAAAAATGTCCAACCAATATCTTACACGCCTATTTTAACTGATCAAGGACTTCTTCACTGAGCGATTAGATGATCAGGTGGACATGATTAGGGTTGGAGCCAAAGTTTTTAGGAAGGTAGAGCTCCAGGATCAAAGTGAAAATGAAAAAGAAGATATTACTCATTGCCTCGTTTGGATTTTGTACGAATCATCTCTAGATTTTGGTGAATCAGACAAGAAGATGAAAGGATGTAATGATCATACAGTGTAAATAATGAAAGAACTTGTAATAAATTATGAAGGCTAGACAATGGAATAAATCATTGCATGTTGTGGTCATCCAGTCAACAGGAAGGAAGAAGACAGTGGACGTGGTAATTATCAAGTCTAGATGATGGAGGAGAGATACGGTGGGCATTCATCCAGTCCAGATGATGTCAAAAGTATTTGCATTTGCCCAGTGTGTATGAAGGATTTGCCCAGTGCAGGAAACACTTGTTTGGATCAAGATTTTTGTGTGTCTAGTGGAAAACACACATCACAGCAGCATTCTGATGCATCATTAACTTTGATCGAATAAAGTTGAAGGGTTTGGTGCTTGTGTGTTTTTTCCCCTAGATTGTAAGACTGTGTAAATAAGCATCACGATATGAGTGCATAATTTTCACACCTTGTGTAAGAGTGAGTGCACAATATTCTGGTGCGAAAAGTTGAGGAAGGTAGGCTTCTGCTCGAGTGCACAATACAACACTTTCCATTCTGTTCTGATCAAGGACGTGATAAATAGAGATAGACAGCAGATACACTACAAAGCAACGAGTCACCAAAAGCCCTGTCACTGTGATGCTGAAAGCCCTCTATTTGATTCTACATTATTTTCTTTTTGATATGTGAAGTGTGTGTTTTTAGCCCTATTCCTTAGTCTGTGCCAAGCTGTAATCATAACGAGGAATTGTTACAGAAAGAGCACATCTGGCAGGACCACACACACACACACACACACACACACACACACACAAACACACACACACACACACACACACACACACACACACACAC
>JAOUQZ010000027.1:6570663-6591642 GCA_028564935.1 Neosilurus hyrtlii
GTGTGTGTGTGTGTGTGTGTGTGTGTGTGTGTGTGTGTGTGTGTGTGTGTGTGTGTGTGTGTGTGTGTGTGCATACATTGTGATGCTCAGAGTCAGCTGAGATGGGTGCCAGCCTCCCTACGACCCTAATTAGGATTAAAGTGGCTCAGAGAATGAAAGAATTAATGTTTAGAAATAATTAAATTATTATTTGCGCACATGAAAATTAATTGAATACAGTTTTTATTCATTATTATTTGCAAACCTGAAGTAATATTTTGATTATCTTTTATAATTTTTTTCATTTACTTCTGATATGTGGAAGCTGTTTTGTCTCACCTGTTTTTCTGGGTTACCTTGTAGAATATTTAAGCGTTGTAGATAAAATATTATTTCATTTATTTTCTAAGCTAGAGGGTTACACCCTAAACACCTTGCCATGTCAGGGCCAACACACACACAACCATTCACACTTACTCTCACACCTAGGGATGATTTGGAACTGCCAATTAGCCTGCTGTGCATGTATTTGGGATGTGGGAGGAAACCAGAGTGCCTGCAGGAAACCCACACAAGTACAGGGAGAACTACACACAAGAATGCCTGAGCCTGGGTATCGAACCTGGGACCTTCTTGCTGTTAGGCAAACGTGGTAACCACTGCGCTACCGCGCCATCCTAAATAAATTTTTGTTTTTATAATTTAGAATTATATTTTAAAAGTATTTTTAAACAGAATGTCACTGGACAGGCAAGTTTTTGTAAGTTGCAAATGCCAGTGCTTTATTTCTAAGTCAGATTATTTTAAATCTTTTATCAGAGCAGCAATCACTTATCTTTTTTACAGTGGCACACATGGTTTCCAAAAACTACATAAAAACCTGTACACACACACACACACACACACACACACACACACACACGCACACACACACACACACATGCACACACACTAATGCACACACAAATGCACACATGCACACACAGCACACATTTAAAAAAGTCTCAACACTGCTACTGCCACTCAACTAAGAGGACTCCTGCTGAGCTACAAAAAAAAAAAAAGAAAACTGGCTGCGGCTGACGGTGGCTTGTGCCTGAAATCCAATGGCCTGGATTCACGTTGAAATTTCAATCCGTTTAAAATTGGCTGAGAAAGCACACTGCATGAACAGGGTTAGTAACAGCTTATGCTGCCTTTACACAACCAGCACATAAAAATTTGCAAGGCGAACATAAATCACCTCATTACCGCATTTACACGTTTTGAAGTGTTGCACATTAATGGCAAAATTTATTTTAATGCATTGCAGAAAAAAGGATAGAAAATAGCCTTTAAATTCACCAAGCTGTAAATACAGTCACTTTTTCACGGGAACATGCATTCAAGGACTTGCGTCCTCAAGACCGAGGTGTAATTCAACCCTGTACACATTGCTCATTTCAAGACTTTTTTCAAGAGCAACTAATGCACAGTGTGTGAATAGCATTACATAAGCCGTGTGTGTCAGTAGTGAGTTTTCTTCATGTGGAACCTTGGTCCTTTTTAATGGCTTTCCCAAATGCAGCCAAGCATCAGTGTGTGAAGGGTGATGAGTGGAAATGAGGGAGTTAATGAGAGGTCTTGCCACAGGTAAGAGTAAACGTTATCTCATTTCATGCTCATACAACTAGTCACAAGGGGAAAAAAAACATTTAGTTTTATGTTATGAAAGAAAAGAATCTGTCAGTGTAACATTATGGGAGCAGGAAGCATAGTAACACTTATTTCATTGGTATTTAGGATGACTCCTCCTTTAGATTACCATACAGTACAAATTGGGGGTTAACACTAGAGAAAAGCTAAGCACACTTTTTAAAGCCTTAAACCAAATAATGATTGTTTTGGTATGTACTTTACTAAGTATGCTCTTGACTTGTGTCAGTGAGGATTCAGTCAGTATTAAGCCTTCAGAGACTAGTAAACATTCAGAATACAGTAGAAATAATTTCAGTAAACCCTGATTTGCATTGCAGAACATCTACAGTGAAGGAAACAATGCAAACATACATCTCTTCTTTATTCCCATTTGCAGGCAGCTGAATTAAGGATGGTCCAAAGGATGAGGGTTTAAGCCCCACTATCAATGGGTTGTAACTGCAACCATTGAGTTGCCATAGGAGTGGGCCATTGAGTTGCCGTCAGCGTGTTTCCTACCCTGCGATGGCCTGGCGAGCTATCCAGGGTATACTCTGCCCTCGCCCAGAGTCGGCTGAGATGAGCGCCAGCCTTCCTGTGACCCTAATTAGGATTCAGTGGTTCAGAAAATGAATGAATGAATCAGTTAAGAACTAGCAATTAAATAATTCATTCATTCATTCATTTTCTAAGATGCATAATCCTAATTAGGGTCTTGGAGAGGCTGGAGCCTATCTCAGCCGACTCTGGGCAAAGGTGGGGTACATCCTGAACAGCTCACCATACAATTGTAGGGCCAACACAAAAACATAACCATTCACACTCACACTCACACTTAGGGGTGATTTGGAACACTACTGTGCATGCTTTTTTGACTGTAGGAAGAATCCGGAGTACCCGGAGGAAACCCATGTAAGAACATGCAAACTCCACACAGACGCGCCCCAAGCCTGGGAATCGAACCCAGTAAATGTAGTATAGGTAAAATAGTAAAATAGTATATATAAAATAATTTTATATAATATAAATAAAATAAAAAAGTTTTATAAAATAATAATTCTTATTAATTCTTCAGCAACTTTTCAGCGATTTCTTTTCACTTATTCATTATCAACATCATTCATTCATTCCTTTGCTGAACCACTTAATAATTCTTGGGTTGCAGGGAGGCTGGAACCTATTTTACCCGACCCTGGGCAAAGGCACCCTGGTAAAACCCTGAACAGCTCGATACTCCAGCACAGGCACTGCACGCACACAACCATTCACGCTTTTAGAACTGCCAGTGCATGTCTTTGGACTGTAAGAGGAAAGCGGAGTACCCAGAAGAAACCAGCACAAGCACGTGGAAAACATGCACACAGAAACGCCCTGACGCTACACATCAATCATTATACACCTTTTTTTTCTTTTAACAAAATGGCACTTTCTTTATCAGACTATAATTAGGCTTCATGTATATGAAGTGTCTGCAATAATAGTCCCTGAGAATAAGCTGTGAATTGCAGTGGGACTGTAGTCATAAATATCTTATATAGGCTATAATTATACAACCCTTATACAGCAAAGAGATATAAGAAGCTAGAGCCTATTTCACTTGTATTGTGGAGGTATGTTTTAAGTCAGTAGTCCATCAATTTTTCATAAAATTTTGTGCTTGCATGAAATGTTGACCACTAAGTTAAATATTTCTTATAAACATTAATATTTTCCTACAAAGACTTATCACTGACTGGTCACACAATCACAGCATAAAAATGACTATGAAATCAATATTTAAGGATTTTGGAAGATTTATTGGTAAAATCAATTTATTAAAACATTAAATATAGGGAATAAGAACATACTGTGGCAGCACAGTGGCATAGTGGTTACCACGTCCACCTCACAGCAAGAAGTTCCTGGGCTTAGCACGGGTGTTTTTGTGTGGGGTTTGCATGTTCTCCAGTGCTTTCATCGGTTTCTTCTGGATACTCCAGTTTACCCCCACAGACCAAAGACAATCATGTTAGGCTAAGTGGTTGTTCCCAATGGCCCCTAGGTGTGAATGGTTGACACTCATGGTTTGTCACGGTCACTTCGAGCAGGTGGCATCATCAGTATCCCACTATAAATAATAAACCACTAAAAAAATCTTGTTTTAGCTTGTTTTTCTTGTGTTTTCACATCACATTCTAAGCTTCAAATGAGTGTAAAATTACACCTTTACACAGCATGGTATACTTTATCGGTTTCTGTGTAGCCTGTAGTACACTCTGAATAAAAAGGCTTAAAAGACAGCTTTAGCTACATGGCGCTTAGCTTGGATTGAAACACATGTAGTTTACCTGACCTGCCTTTGTCATGGTTATAGAGTGTACTAAAAAAAATTTACAAATCTGCTTTTTATTTGCTTCCATGTAGTATATACATTTTTGCCTATGCTTCCTTATACTAAAACAATTATTCAACTCAGGTGGGTCTCGCTGAATTTAGTAGAACTGAGTTGACATTGGGGGATAGCACATGTGCCTCACAGCAAGAAGGACCTAGGTTTGAGTTCCAGGCTCGGTGAGTTCATTTCTGTGTGGAGTTGTGGAGCATGTTCTCCCCATCCTTTTGTGGGTTTCCTCCAGGTACTCTGGTTTCTTTCCACAGTACAAAAATTGCCCCTAGGTGTGAATGTGAATGGTTATCTGTGTGTTGCCCCTACAATGGATTAGTGATTAGATTCAGGGTGTACCATGCCTTCACCCAGATACGGCTGAGATAGGCTCCAGCCTCCCCTCAACCCTAGTAGGAATAAGTGGTTCAGCTAATGTATGAATGAATAAATTGAAATCCTGTATTTAATTATTAATAAAGATGCTCATCTGCAATGGCCTGGCAAGCAGGGTGTACTCTGCCCTCGCCCAGTGTCGGCTGAGATGGGTGCCAGCCTCCTTGGGATTAAGTGCTGCAGAAAATTAGGATTAAGTGCTGCGGAAAATGTAAGAATATGTTCATAAATGAGCCAAAAACGCAGAAGAATAAACTCAGCTAAATATTTAAGTGAGAGCAATGCAAATAAAATATACAGTTTTTGAGACCAATTTAAGAAGATGAAACCCTCAAAAATGTTATATCTATGTAAATATGCATATATAATATTTGTCATAAATCTTACTTTTTTTCCATAATGATTCAGTATTAATATTTTAAAACCTTACTATCAAGTATAATATGATACTTGCGTACACTGTATTTACTAATTTTACCAAACTGCCAATAAATAAATATAATAAACATTGCCTGCTTCATTTGCATGTGTATTTGGATGGCATGTGATTCAGAATTATGATCATGGTTCTGCATCTGCATTTAAACTACATGGCTCACATGAGCCATCAATCACATCAGGAACCGCCAATCCTAAAAAAGTACATCCCCATTTATACATTTAACAACGACTAGGCCTTCAGCATGAGAGTTTTCAGTGTTGTGTACCATCAAGACAATCTCAGAAAAAAATGTGATGATTAGCATAAAGACAAAATTTAAGCTCTAACTCTGAAATGTTGCAAAATGAAAAATAGCCACAGTTGTATAGGCACCTCAGCTTGTCTTTGTTCTGTGGTTGGTTACACTGGGCAGTGTTGCCAACACAAGAGGGCGTGTGTGTCTCCTGTATTTTCGCTGTGTGTCTCAGCTTGTGCAGCTCTGCAGCCTCCTCATCTCAGTCAAGTGCATCATCCCAGTCCAGGCTAATAGAGCATGCAGAGAGAATGATTTAAATAGGGCTATGAGGAGAAATGCATCATCTAACAGATGGATAGGGGTTGAAATGATAGGATAAAAATATAGCATAACAGCTTGATAGTTGATGAAATTTTCATAGACCTGCATATTATATATTTTTGAGTTTGAAAGTTATGACGCATGCACACACAGCCACTGAGAATAAATGAGATAAGTGGAAAATAAAATAATAACAGTATAATCATTAACCACTTACCATTTATATGCTGTAAAGAGACAGAGACTTTGTTTATAACAGGTTGATTTAAGTCTCTATAGCGCCTACACATTAAATAGGCATGTTAAAGGCTTAAAAATGATACATATTTACATACTTCATTATTACTATGAATGAAACATCCTTCTGTGAAATGCAATATTCAGAATTTTCCATTCGTCCAAAAGAGGAAAGAGTGTTTGAAGACTATAAAAATAGGTATAAAAAGAATTCTTTGGTTTTAGAGGCAGGTAGTGTAGTGTTGCTCTCTATTTCTTACTCTGTACATTCACCAATCATCTTCCTCCGGTGAGATTCGGTTACCACGTGCCTCGCGCCGTTTCAAACACTCATTATCCGCAATTATGCGCAGTAATTGCGTTTTCCGTTTAAAGAGCTACAACCCAGAAGCGTGCCGTGGATTTCAGTCATTAGGCGTGTGCCTGTGTTTAAATCCAGATCTGCAGCCTGAGCTGTAAACTTACAAAAAAAGACAACAACCAAAAACAGAAAATGTTCACTGATGGACAGAAGATCTGTTAAAGTTTTACTGGAACGAAATGTTGCTGTCGTTTATTTAATACATCATATCATGTAATCTCACAGTAAAGCATTACATGCTTCATAGCCTCTATTTGTTTGATTAAACAAGAAGAACAACAACCAAACAATACTAATAATGATAATGATGATGATGATAATCTTCATCATGCTCCCTATTATTATTATTATTATTATTATTATTATTATTATTATTATTATTATTATTATTACTATTATTATTATTATTGTTATCATCATTATTATTATCATTGCTGTTGTGTTGTTGTTGTTATTATTATTGTTATTATTGTTATTGTTATCATTGTTAATATTGTTATTGTTATTATTATTGTTGTTGTTATTATTGTTATTGTTATTATTATTATTATTGTTATTATTGCTATTATTATTATTATTACTGTTATTAATATTATTATTATTATTATTATTATTATTATTATTATTATTATTATTACCCCGTGTTCACAAATATCAAATTCTAAGCTGTAATGACATTTATGATGATTTTAAAAAATTGAACTAAACTATAGGCAGAGGCCCATTTCTTAACATGAAAGCTTGAAATCGAGACAGTTACGGTGGTGCGCGTCTCCCGTAAGCGCTCGCGCTGCGCTGATGAGACGCGCTGCTCGCTCCTTTTCACAACCAATCAGCGGCGCGTGAGCGTGACGTGTGCCTGTCCTACGTCAGTCCAATGGCGAGAGAGAGAAGAGTCGGAGCCGACGGAGTTTTGAGAGAGCAGGACAACAGATACGGACAGGAGCGGCCCCTCGATGCGCTGGAGCTCAGGCACACACTCACATGCACACACACACACCCACACACACACTGCACGAGCTCGAATCTCGATTTCGGGAAGTTTTGCACCTCGGAGCCGCAGTGTTATTTTTTCCTCTGAAACTACGGGCACTACGGGCCTGCGCTCCGTTTTTAAAGTGGACCTAACACCGCCTTACTTTCTGGACATGGGAGACATGGGGGACCCACCAAAAAGTAAGTTGTTTAACTCTTTTGGGTATAAAGATGGTGCATGTGTTGAGGGATTATTAGTCACTGGAAAGAGAATCTTAACTGGGAAACACTAAGTTTTTTACACGGTCTCTGAAATGTACAAATAAATAAATGACAAAACTTGGACTTTATTATTTCCCCCCACATTAACAAGCAATGACATATGTATAATAATAATAATAATAATAATAATAATAATAATAATAATAATAATAATAAAGTTCATTGCACATTACTGCGCAAAAATTCTTGTTCTCTATTCATTTATTGAGACAATTTTAAATATACAACAGCACAAAATAAATAAAGAAAGAAAGAAAGAAAGAAAGAAATCATTTAAAAGAAAATCAACCACTTTCTTACATGTTCCCGGGTGTGTTTGGTGTGCAGAAAAGCGCCTGGTTTCTCTGTGCGTGGGCTGCGGGAATCAGATCCACGACCAGTACATCCTGCGCGTGGCGCCCGACCTCGAGTGGCACGCGGCGTGTCTCAAATGCGCGGAGTGTAACCAGTATCTGGACGAGTCATGTACTTGCTTTGTCCGAGACGGCAAGACGTACTGTAAACGCGACTACATCAGGTAAGACAGACATGCTGACGCACATACCTTTAAGGACTGAAAGAGAAAAGTGAAAAAACGAGCTCTCATGATTAAGTGAAGAAGCTGCGGCTCGAGCGCAGGCGGTCACGCTCGTGCCCTCTCGCCTCTTCTTTACACCCCTGCACCTATATGCTAATGCAGTGGAGCTCCAGTGTAATTATACAGTGTGGAGCTCACGCGCAGGGTGAGACAACAAATTACTATCAATTATGAGATAATATTCTATCAAAGAAATCCTTAGTGGTTTAAAGGAATGAACAGGGAAATGTATTTTGAATAAGCATTTTAAAATGTTGTTGGAATAAATAGTAATCATGGCAGAAGTTATTGTAACATATATATTTAAATAAACAACCAATCGGCTGCTGCTTATACAAATATAATAATAATAATAATAATAATAATAATAATAATAATAATAATAATAATTGCAACAAACAGTGTGCCACAAACAACAACGATGATAGCATCAACAACAACAACAACAATAATGATAATAACAATAGTGATTTTATTATTTATTTTGTTTGTTCCATGCATATGCGTTATTAATATATTTATTATACTAAAAATTCTGCTGACCTTTGGTCCTCTTTCCCCCCCAGACTTTACGGAATCAAATGCGCAAAGTGCAACATCGGTTTCAGCAAGAACGACTTTGTTATGCGCGCTCGGGCGAAGGTGTATCACGTGGAGTGTTTCCGGTGCGTGGCTTGCAGCAGGCAGTTGATCCCGGGTGATGAGTTCGCTCTGCGGGAGGACGGCCTGTTCTGCCGAGCCGATCACGACGTGGTGGAAAGAGCCAGCATGGCGCCCGGGGAGCCGCTCAGCCCCCTGCACCCGGCCCGGCCCTTACAGATGGCAGGTAAACTTTCATTTCTTTCAGCTTTAAGGCGTCAAAAGACCACGTGACTTTCAGCATTTTATTTATCTAAACCCTTCCTGGCAAGGCACGTTCGAGCTAAAGACTTGTTTTTTCGCATACTGTTTTAAAACTCTGCTGTGATTAAACACAGTCCCGACATACATGATTCCATTATAGATATAAAATGATATACATGAAGAGTGAGTGAGAGAGAGAATATCGGACCACTGGGATGTAGAACACTGTAGGTACCTTCTGCACGAGTGGCCGAGGAATCAGTGATCTAATGCGGCTGTTTCAGAAAGATTTCTCCACCATCGTTTGAACACTGCCTCAGACATCATACATAAAATCGAGTTGTTGTTGTTTTGTTTTTTTTATTATTATTGGTTTAATCGGATTGTTATCACTTACCCTTGTTGCACTGAATCCTAGATGCTTGCATGGCATAATTGCAAAGACTGACCCTTCTTAATTCACCGCATTTTATATTTCATCTGAAATCATGCTCCACTTTAATGACTGTGTTCATGTTTTAATAGACATCTTAATATAACCTACTAACATATTGACAAAATTATTCACAAAGCATGTGGCCTACTATTGAGATGAATAGTTTTTGTAAAAAGAAAAAAAAAAAGTAAATAAATTATTAAAAGATTGTTCGAGGCTAATAGGGATGTCATAGAGAAATAAATGGATGATTATCATATCAGGCCGCAAATGAAAAGGTTACTAAACTAACAGGCTGTTGTCAGTGGTTTGTCAACAATGCACGTTTCATTTTTCCTACAGTTTGAGGGCTATTGAATTCGGCTGTTCATGCATGAAAGTGATATTCTTCTGCTGGTTCAAAGCCAATCATGCGATTACAGACTGTGCAGACTTGTGTTTATTATTTAAGAAAATAAAATAATAATAAAAAACATTCTTTAAACGAATATGCATGATTGAAACCACTTAATATTAAGACATGTTTGTTAAAAAAAACCTTTAGGTTCATTAAAGCTGACATAGGTGGATGCAGTTTTAACTTCGTGTATATTTGGAAGATATAATTTTTCTTCTGGTAGAATGATTTAAAACAGATAAGAAGTCCAGGTCAAATTTCTCAGAGCACCTTGAACACAGGTTTATTTAACTTCTCATTAGTCATTCCATACAGTAATCTGTCGGATGTTCAGTTTAAATTGATAGTTTTGTTGTGCCCCATTCCTAAATGTATGAAATGCTTATGAATATAGTTGCTATAACAAGGTTATCTTTGCAGAAATTACGCAACAACCAGTTTGATTGATTGACAAGTGACATTTTAAGATTTAAGAATGTAGACTATTTAAAGTTGTATGTAGTCGACATTGTGATTCTAAAAGTTTACTGTGAAAGTATTAAGATTTGTATCATTGTACGCATCATAATATATATTAATAACATAAATCTGAAGCGTCGGTCCACACGCGCGCAACAGACGCACTACAACCAAAACGCATCCACACATCCATACGATCCCATCAATTAGGCAAAATGTAAATTTTTTTTTTTTTTTTAACATTTTAGCAGGAAAGGAAGCAAAACTCACTTTGCGCATGGATCAGATTTGGAACAAATTATTTATCAGACATTATTATTTATATGATTTTGGATCACATGCGTAAACACAACATTCTGATGAAATTTCTGTTGTCACTTTCCGAAAAGTCTGCATTATTTGGACATTTGTCATATGTTTTGGCACTCTGTGTAATAAACAGCTTGCTTGTCACAAATATATACGTCGCAGTCACATTTATTAGCTATTTATTAGCCCTATTATTCTTATTCCTCTTGTTGCGTACTTTGGACGAGACAGCACCCATCTGTCAAATTTACAGGAAATTAAAACCACACGTCATCTTTATTGATGTAATTCCTGATTGGTGTTTGTTTGGTGTTTTTGTTTGTTTTGTTTGTTTTTTGTAGCAGAGCCAATCTCGGCGCGGCAGCCCGCGTTGCGCCCGCACGTGCACAAGCAGCCCGAGAAGACGACGCGCGTGCGTACGGTGCTCAACGAGAAGCAGCTGCACACTTTGCGCACGTGCTACAACGCGAACCCGAGGCCCGACGCGCTCATGAAGGAGCAGCTCGTGGAGATGACTGGACTGAGCCCGCGGGTCATCCGCGTCTGGTTTCAGAACAAGCGCTGCAAGGACAAGAAGCGCAGTCTGCTGATGAAGCAACTCCAACAACAGCAACCCAACGACAAGACGGTGAGTGAGCAGGCAGGCTCGAAACCAAGAAACATTACAAAAATAAACACGTGATTCGGTGTGTGTGCATACCTTAAGGTGTGAGTGCATTTATTTAAATAGGCTGCATGCGTTTTCTTTTGTAAAGGTGATGGTTAATTTCTGCTTTCTGCAGAACATCCAAGGAATGACAGGAACTCCAATGGTGGCCACCAGTCCAGAGAGACACGACGGTGGAATACAGGCGAACCCGGTGGAGGTGCAGACTTATCAGCCACCCTGGAAGGTCCTGAGCGATTTTGCACTGCAGAGCGACATCGACCAACCGGCATTTCAGCAACTGGTGAGAGCGCATAGTGTCCGTGCGTAAAAGCGCACAAAAGCCTTGAGAGCTACAATTACAACTTAATAATAATAATAATAATAATAATAATAATAATAATAATAATGATAATAATAATAATAATAATAACAACAATAATAACAATAATAATAATAATAATAATAACAACAACAACAATAATAATAATAATGATAATAATAATAATAATCGTCATCATCATAATCTTTTTTATTTTAGGTGAATTTTTCTGAAGGAGGACCAGGCTCGAATTCAACAGGGAGTGAAGTGGCGTCCATGTCCTCGCAACTGCCAGATACACCAAACAGCATGGTGGCCAGTCCCATCGAGGCCTAGACGATTCGGATTAATCTTCCTTTCCATAATCGGAGGGAAAACTGGTCGCCAAGGTCGTCGAGTCCCTGTTTCACCGAGGCTACACTCCCGAATATCACCGACAAGACCACCAATTACGCGGGGCTTCTTTATCCAAACAAGCCCCTGGTCGAGTTTATACACTGTGATGACAATCGTGGGAACGAAAGGCGCTCTGGCGAAAAGACACTTCACGAGAAGACATGCGTTACCGGAAGTCGCTAACATCCGGCGGAAGTAGACCTACACTGGGTCCGAAATGTCAAAAATGTCCTTTCCTCCGACTTTTAGGGGCAGGAACTGGTGGAACTGGTCGGCTACATTGTTTTTGCCAAACTACCCGAGACGTTTTTGCTCTTTTTCTTTCTTTCTTTTTTTGTTGTTGTCACATTTGAATGAAGCTCATAGGAAAAGGAGACCTAAGAGGACCTGAATCCTCCAGCGCAGCATGAGCGGCCCAAACAAACTGCTGACTCGTCAATCGGCTTCTCTAATACAACTCGAACTGAGATTTATTTACTGATTATTGAAAGTGTGAGGACGGCCTGGCAGCCGAGTCTAACCGCTTTTATTAGGCCTGCAGCTGTTTTATTTTTTTTTTTTTTAGTTATATTGTATCTCTTCAAGCCCAAGTAGGCTACTAAAGCATTGCAACAAGGTATACCTCTATTCGACCACAAGCTGCGTGGGAAATTTACGTGTATGTGTCCGTCCGAGATTATTATTATTATTATTATTATTATTATTATTATTATTATTATTATTATTATTATTATTATTATTATTTCCCAAAGATGTGTATAGTTTTAAGTTAAATTGTCGGGTCATACAGCGGAAATCTTTTTTGTTTGTTTTGTTTGTTTCTATATTAAATATAATTTATTATTTATTGTCCAACGACCTGCCACTTTTGTGTACTATCTTTAATTGCTGAAGTAAAAAAGAGGAAATTTACACTGTCGACTCCGGATGATCTATATCGGACTTTATGTGTCCTGTCGTTTTGACTGAAAAATAAATGATGTATCGAGAAACGCCATATGTAGATCTTCAGGAATATTTCAACAATAAAAGTTTGACGAACGAAGCAATTTAAACGCGTCGGGCGCATTTTGGAAACTTACTTATCATCCCAGATTTTTATATTCATCTAGAAAAGCTGAAATTAATTTATATACTGCTTAACTTTGAATTATCCAGTGGAAAAGTTATTGAATCAACCAAATGACAAGTAAAAGTATAAGGTGTGAGAGCAAATCTGTATTATTTCATTTTCCCTGAATTAAATCTTAGGAAAAGTGACTGTAGCCTATAAACCCCAATACATTCATCTCTCATGATATTATACAGCTCGTTTTAATTATTATTTGCAAGCAGTCTTGATATAATAAGAATAATCAGTATGGACTGGGTTTCCCCTCAAAGCATTGGTGTAACAATAGTCTAATTTTCATAATCACCTTGAAAACACTCTTTTCTTGACAAGAACATCTTAACTTCAGGGAAACCTAGGCCATGATCTGTTGAACATCTGATTTCCCTGCATGTGTTAAACCCATACACTGTTTTTGTTTGTGTACATTTCAACACAAATGCTTATAAATTCTCAGTAATACTGGGGTTGTTATCGATCACATGAGGACAATTTCAGAAATAAAGGCACCAAACAGTAGAACTAGTGTAAAGTGTTGAGTGCTTTTAGACTAGTTGTACTTGCGGTCCAGTTATATTACTTAATTTGATTTAAAAGGTTGCAAGTAAATACAAGTAATAAATGTACTAAGCACAATAGATTTTAGCATTCTTAGTGCCTACACTTTCATATTAAGGTGGAGAACCATGTTGTTTGGTGTCGCACAATCCTCTGATTGCCTAGTTTGGTCTGAATTCAGCTTGAGTGGCTGCTGGGGCTTCCACTTAAGCTACGGGTCACTTTATAATGCCTGGAAGTGTTTATATGGAATGCTTTAGCAAGAATATAAAACGTAGAAAGATGTGACTTTGGGTTTCACTGGACTTTGAAAATGCACTTAAGGTCGAGCTTGTGTGTATGTCGGTCATTTGGTTGTATTTGATGGATTTTAGTTCCATCCCAATTTGAGTGTCTTGTATTTAATACAATTGGACTATAGACAGGTTGCTTGGAAGATAAGGCTTGTTCCATTATGTGCATAATATCTCAAGTTAGGCCTCCTCAAATATTACATAATGTATCTGTTTTTCCGTAAACAAATAGAAGTATTTGGAGGACAAGAGGAGAGACCTTCCCATTATCCTGAAAACATTACTTTGCAGAATTGATTGTTCATTACTTATATTAAACACCCATTACGTATTAACAACTATTCATGTTTAGTTCAATAAGTACTAGTTTTTAGTTGATACAGGTTTCCTGTTAATTAAAGGTACACGTTCTTGGAAAAGTAAATGACATAGGCTTATATGTTTATTATAATTGGCACCCATATTGAGGTAATAAATTAAACACAAGAAAACAAAAGGTTTTGGAGAGAGCCATAGGTGTTTAAATATTTTATTAAGAGTTGGTTCACTTTGGGGATCACACAAGATAATATACTACAGAAGTAATACACATTTGCAAAACAATTCCAACAGCAGGTTTATTTCAAGATCCAGTAAAAATACAAAACAAAACAAAACAATAATAAATAAAAATAGGAACAACAACATCATCAAGCAAACTAGCAAACTGATAACAACTTCCTAACAGCTAATGAAGAATTTCATTCAATATAAAACAAATTGATTTGCAATTTACATTATTTGTCGATTTATACCATTCATGAAATGTTTTTGTATCCACACTTTAAGAGGCGCTGAACTTGAATGGAGCAAAATGCTCTTGTGTAAAATGCCAGCTCTGTTCTCCAGTGTTTGGTCGGGGCAGAATAGGGGCTGCTGGATAGCACAAAGCCTCCTGATAGAATGGCTCCCGGGGTCTGTCGGGGCTCCCGGACTGCATTCAGTGTGTCGACTGGCCGGAACAAAAGCACCACTGTACCTGGAGGAGGCTCTGCACAACAATCACACTCTCCTGGATGAGACCTGATTACATTGTGAGCCAGGCAAGCAATCCGTCCCCAAGGTCCAACGCCTGACCACAGAGTCACAACATGAGCTCAGCCCACAACTGTTAAACAGTCCATGCTAATAGCAGATGGTTTACAGGGAATTATGGTATATTTGGGATCATTTACACAATAATGGGAGGTTTGTAAGTGGCATTTAAACGCTATTAAATTTGAAGGCATTGCGAGGACATACGTTGTCCCTTGTATTTTCACAGTCATTCAAAATGTTGTATTTCAATATGTGCCTTTGTCTCATGTTTACTGAATCAGAGTGAATATCAAGCATGCTGGTAAAGTATTTAATAGCTTAAGGATTATATTGCCTTGAATCATGATGGCTGTCATCAACTGACATTGTCCAATGAAGCCATACTGAATGTTTTACTTTTGCTATATACACATCAAGTTCTATTCATACCTGTATCTATTAGGTTCTCTGACAAAATTCTTTAATCGATTTAATTAAATTATATTTTAAATCCGTATTTCAGCAATATAAGGTGAGAGGTTCCGGGAGGACCTCAGAGTAGAACCGCTGCTCCTTCGTGTTGAGAGGAGCCAGTTGAGGTGGCTCGGGCATCTGATTAGGATGCCTTCCGAACACCTCCCTGACATGGTGTTTTGGGCATATCGAACCGGGAAGAGACCCCGGGGCCGAAACAGAACACGCTGGAGGGACTACATCTCTTGGCTGGTCTGGGAACACCTTGGTGTTCCTCCGGAAGAGCTGGAGGAAGTGGCTGAGGAGAGGGACGTCTGGACCTCACTGCTTAGGCTGCTGCCCCCGTGACCCGACCCCGGAACAAGCGGAAGAAGATGAAAGAAAGAATGAATGAATTTCAGCAATAAAATATTCTATTAATAACAACAACAGCAACAACTCTAACAGGTGTTTAAACCATTGCAGTTGGAATAATATATCAATCAGTTACAATTTTTTTGTAATTTAACCTTATACCATGCTATTATTACATGTTTTCCTTTCCAAGTTTCAAAACTGGATCAGGTGTTTGAGCTGGCCAGGGTTTTTTTTTTTTTGGTGAAAGTAGGCCCTTCTGTTGTCTGTCAGCAGATGTGGAGAAGGAGGCAGTAGCTAAGCATCTCAGCCTCTTTGGAATGTGTCAATGAAGAGGACACTCCAAGTGTTACTTGTCAGCATCTGTGAGAGGGGGAAAAAAAAGAGAGAATGCAAAGAGCTGTGCTGGACTATAAGCCACTCCACACTGATCTTGTGGGAATTGAGCTTGGTGCTGAAAAGAACATGCTCTAACTTTTCACTGGGTTTACAAGGCCCCAAAAGAAGCCGAGTCTCTTCATTATATAAGTTCCTCATGACGGATTTCCCTTGATGGTTGAACCCCGTCAAAACATCCTCACTGAGAGAACACAGGCAAATATCAAGCTGGCGCATGGCGCATGGCGCATGGTTAGACTAGTAACATAATATTTGGGATCTATGAGCTTGGCAGGCTGGGGGAGATGCACGTAATGTACATGATGTGTGGAATAATGTCCAATTAAACTTTAGCATGAACCTTATAGCTCCAGCTTCATTGGTTCTATCTAGGTTTTTTAAAATTAATTATTATTATTATTATTTTTTAACTTATTCAGATGTCACAAGATTTTCTTTGAAGTCACGTTCCTTTCTGTGTAGCCCTTTAATAGACTGGTGACTTGTTCAGGATGTGCCTACCTTTTGCCCAATCCAGCTTTACTTGAGACCCAGTCGAATAAGTGGTAAAGATCATGGATGGATTGGTGGACGGATGGATAGAGTAGCTACACTAAAATGCGTTTATTTTTAAATGAGCATGTTAATGTATACTTTTGCTCAATTCTCATCCATGCTCAGTGCCATCCCGTCCAGGGTGTGTTCCTCTTTCAGACCGAGGAGCCTGGGACTGGCTCCGGATCCACCATGACCCGGACCAGAATAAAGTGCTCAGTGATGAGTAAATTAATGAGATTACATTGTTGTTATACATGTATATAAGCCCAATATTTCCCCCTTCTTCCCAAATATATACAATTGCTGTTATTGTTTTGAGTACTCAATTTACTTTTCAGAGTGTCATGTTATGCACAGCAGGAGAGATTCCAGCTGTTTCCAGAGGCTGAGTCGTTGTCTTAGTAATGTCAGATAAACAGGAACCGCCTGTGAATATGCGGCTTTGAGTCATACTTTGGTTCTCAACCCAAATGTTTGAGGAATGTTGCATTAGTTTGAAAGGTGAAGGTTAGTTTAATGGTCTTGTAATCAAAACAGCACTGAAAGCTTTAACTTTAGTAATCAGATTATGAAATTAAATAAACTATGCATCCTCTACTAAAAATGTTTTTAATTTGTTGATCTCTTTTTTAGCTGTAGTTCGGTAAATGCTTCATCAAAAACAACTAGTGGCCAAATAGTTTGGCAGATTTAAAACAATCAGTAATATAATGAAATGAAAGCGTAGTGTTGATGATACAGTACACATACTAAACCTCCTTGGGTATCAACAGCATGTGAGAAGTGATGAATACAACAGCAGTTATTACTTTTTTTTACCTTTTATTTATTAAATTTATAGAATAACAGTATTAGGTATAGACTACATGGGAATCTAATGGGTTGATTATCTTGTCATAAATGACCGTTATACCCTGGAGGCAAGGTAGATGTTGCTAAATGATTATTTTATTAATAAACATCCACCGAACCGAAGGCAAATAATAATTTCAGTATATACTACACAGGAACATAAAAAGCAAATGATTTTATTGTTTAATTCTACAAATCTTAACCATGGCAGAGGCAGGTGAGGTGAGCTCTGTGCACTGTGCAGATCTAAGAGCTGTTTAGCTAACAGGGTCTTTTTTTTATCAGGGTCTCATTCAGAATTTTAAAATACATGCTACAAGGCAACATAAGTAAAGGTGCTGTCACATGATACCAATTATGATCCTGCTTTGAGCCGATCATATTCCGATGGTATTCTGATGTTAATCTGATGCTTCAGCCAGTTTTGTTTTGAAATGTACTGATGTTCTCTGATTGTTACTCGTTGTGATCCCGATGTTATTACCATCTACACCGACGTCACTCTGATTTGTACCGACGTTCTTCCGACTTGTCTCTGATTCTGGAATAAAAACACGCAAACTGGGAATGTGACCAAAATGTCTCCCAATGTTGTTCCCATTTTTTCTATGTTTTATACCAATGTTACACTGATCACAACCAGTGTGAACTGATGTTACTCAGATTTTTTCCTACATTCCTCTGATGTACTCTAAACCCTCACACGCACCCACACACCCACACCCACACACACACACACACACACACACACACACACACTAACAATTTTTTATCAGTCCCAAAATATGTAATTCTTCCCTGAAGTTCTACAGTGTCCTCTGATGTTCTCCGATTTGAACCAATGTTCTCAGATTTCTTCCAGTGTCAGAATATGATCAAGGCACATCAGGATCATGATGTGGTAACAAGTAAGCACAGCTTTAACCGCAATCCATAATGGTTTTTTTTTTTTAAAAAAAAAAACCCTTAAAAGTTTTAGCACATACTATGTGGAAACACAAGAGAAGTAAACCAAAACAAGATTTTCAAGGTAAATTTTTTCATTTTTAAAGTGCGACAATGATGACATCGCCTGCTTTAAGTGAAATCATAAATGATGAACGTACATTGTTTTAATTTATTATCCACTAATGTTTTTAAATGCCCAGATAGTAGACCAATCAGATCTGGCTGTTCTGGTGTAGTATGTTGTAGTAGTACTACTACTAGTTCTAGAACCCACTCTGCAAAGCCAGTAGAATGCTTGAATCAATTAAAAATATAAAAATATAACATATATATATATAGTACAGAGTAACCCATGTAATAATTCATTTATTCATCTTCTTCCACTTCTTCTGGGGTCGGGTCGCGGGGGCAGCAGCCTAAGCAGTAAGGTCCGGACGTGCCTATCCCCAACCACTTTCTCCAGCTCTTCCGGGGGGACGCCAAGGCGTTCCCAGACCAGCCAAGAGACGTAGATCCCTCCAGAATGTTCTGGGTCAACCCCGGGGTCTCTTCCCGGCTGGACATGCCCGAAACACCACACCAGGGAGGCATTCGGAAGGCCTAATCAGATGCCCGAGCCACCTCAACTGGCTCCTCTCAATGCGAAGGAGCAGCGGTTCTACTCCGAGTTCTGCTACCCATGTAGTATATACTAAAACAGCTACCCATACACTACCCATGTAGTATATACTAAAACAGCTACCCATACACTACCCATGTAGTATATACTAAAACAGCTTTTCTCTCATTCTTGGTGGATATCACTAAATATTCAGTGAAATGCATTCCATCTTCTTATCATATTTTCCCTTCAAACACCTAGAAAAAAAATGAACATGAGTAGAAATGATCATTACTCTGTAATAACTGGGGAAAAATAGAAATAAAAGTTCTCAGTAATCAGCTCAGACCTCTGCACCATGTTGTACTTACTGAACTGGTGTATATGATCAATCATGGAGTGTGTCAGGACTGTGTGGGTTCTCGATGTGCACTTGGAGGGCAAGTGTGACATGACATAGGCTGTGATAAGCACGTCGTGCGGGTAGCGCGTGCGTATGTGTGTGTGGGTGACATGTGACATGTTGATGGCTTAAAACCAAGTGTTCCTTTAGAAACTTTGGCTTTAACTTCTCCAACCACTCACTGCAATCACCCTAGTGAGATTACATTGTATTGGATGTGTTAATCCCATTCGATAAATAAGGGCAATAGTTAGAATCACACCAGTAACTGGAATATTTTGAATTATGGCTGAGATTATAATGTATTCACTTTATCAGATTATTATTAAAATATGTGGGGCGACATACCCTTGCAGTGATTTATATCTTGACTGCTGTGTAATAATATTAGTCTGTATCCCAATGATGCAAATGAAAAGCAGATTCCTTAAACAAATGAAAAGATAATACATTTATAGCTTTATTCAGCTTTAAGGAAACCTTTATCTGGGAAGTCTTGCTCCTAATGAACATATATTTTTGCTTTTTTTTGTAGGTAATGGTAACACTGACGGGAAACATAAGGACCATGACATGTTTTTTGTAATCATTGTAAGAGATGTAATGAATGCACAGCAATTTAAATGCCAGATTACAGATCACATATTTACATATTCACAAGTTTTCTTGGAATTTACCTTGCCCTTTTGCTCTTCTTCTTCTTCTTCTTCTTAAAATAAAAAAAAAAGAAATGTTAAGTTTGGCTTTTATTCAGACTGTATTCATGACTTTTTTCATAACTCTTCTTGTTATGGAAATGCTGTGACAATTTGCATGAGACTTATGGCTCCTTATCTTGTATTATAGAGCCTGCATACTTGTCTAAGATAATATCTCAGAAACCAAGGCAACACAAATCCTTAAATCCTTCATACACTTTAAATGAAGCAGGAAAAATATGCAAAGATAATTGACATATGATATAGTGTGTTACCAACGTGGCAAAAAAAAAGCCCTATATACCTACTGCATACAGTAAGTTCATGTCATAAATGTAAGGCGGTGATCACACTAGCGGTGTGATAGAAATGTGACTGATGCAACTAGATTTTTTTGCAATTTTTAAAAATTTTTGTGTTTCCACATGCAAAAAAAGTTTTGTGACTCCACATGCAAGCGAATATTTTGCGGCTTAAATAATTATATCATGTGAAAGCCACAAGAAGGTTTTGCAAGTAATTTGTGATTCGCTTGTGGATGTTTGGCGAAACAAAGCAAATCAGCTGCGTTCTGTCTGCTTTTTGTTCTCAAACCATTCGCTTTTTATTCAAGCATTATTCATGCGAACAAAATGCGAATAAAATACGAATGATGACAAAATATATACAGAATATAGAGGATGTCTGCAAGTCTCAAACTTTCCACATGGAAATCTCCAACTTGTCACCTTTTCTTGCGAACTGCACATCAGAGCATCATTTTGTGACATTTGCGGAAATTTCAAACATGTCTAAAAATTTTTGCAATGAGCTTTCAAACCAGGTGAACAAAATGCGATGCCATGAATGTTGCACGGCAAATTTGCGAATGAAAATTGACAGCCGCGACAGCCTGATATTCACATCAGTCACTTTTCTATCACACCTCTAGTGTGTTTACCACTTAAACAGTCAAGGAGGCCATTCATTCATTCATTCATTTTCTGAACCGCTTATTCCTAATTAGGGTCGCGGGGAGGCCGGCGCCCATCTCAGCCGACTCT
>JAOUQZ010000027.1:6633379-6644506 GCA_028564935.1 Neosilurus hyrtlii
CATTTGATAACCCAGTTAGCTGCACTGGGGGGACAGCAGTGACAACCCGCTGATAGTGGGGCTTGAACCCCCGACCTAGGGATCAGTAATCCAGCCCCCTACCACCAGGCCACCACTGCCCCACTACTACATTAAAACATAAAGAAAATGAAACCAAAACAAGACTTTTATAGCCGAGCTAAGCATTATGCAGTTAATAGTGTCTATTTCACCTACTCATTTAGTTTAGTACATACTACACAACTACACACGATCTGCAAAGAAGTTTTAGTATTTAATTACCAGAAGCACAAGAAAATAGTAATGTAATGAGTGAGTGAGTGTATGGTGTGTAGCGCCATGACAACAGTCAGGGTCATATTCATGTCCAGAAACAAAATCAGGACTTAAAGCAAATTAAACACCCACAGAAAACTAAAAGCCATCCACAAAATAGATAAAATCTTATTTCAAGGAGAAAAAAAACGTTCCCGATACTATAAAAGTTTTATACTTGATAGGTAAAAATGAAATCCATGTTTTAATCCCAAGATAGGGGACCAGTCAGATTGTGCCGTCCCTTTGTAGTCTACATTAATCCTGTTTCGATTTTTTTAATTTATTTTTTCTTGTGACACTATTTAAAAAAACAATCCTATTGTTGTCTTTAATAACTGATTAATTGCATAGAACATTGTGAATGATTTACTGCCTATCCTGGAAGCAGAATGAAATACATGGCATCACATACAGATATCATAACACTGAAATCAACAGGTGAAGTTAATAGCATTAATTATCTCATTACAATGGCACCTGTTTGGGGCTGGAGTATAAGTATTAGGGACCAAGTGAATATTTATCTCTTCAGGTTGATGTTCTGGAAGCAGTCAAAGTGAACAAGCATAAGGATCTGGGCAACTTCTTGACAGGAGACAAATTGTCAAATCTTGGCTAAACAACTGGTGCAGAGCATCTCCTAAACAGCAAGTCTTGTAGGAAGGTCCTTGCATGTAGTGGTTAGCATCTACTTAAGGTGATCCAAGGAAGGACAACTGTCAAACCAACAGCAAGGTCATGGGTGCCCAAGGCTCACTGGTACATGCGTGGTGCGAAAGCTCGCCTGTTTGAGGTACTGTAGCGAAAATTGAAAAAGTAAATTCTGGTTATGAAAGAAAGGTGTTAAGGGTACACAGATTATTGCAGCTTGCTACATGTTGGGCTGCATAGCTACAGACCAATTAGACTGCTCATGCTGACCCCCATCCACTGCTCAGATCTGTATTCAAGCAAGTATCTGTGTGAGGTGATCGGCAAACAAATCTGATCCGGGGAGATTCCACCTCCCAGTTTAGAAGACTTAAAGGATCTGCTGCTTATATCTTGGTGCCATAGCTTGGACAGCACAAGGGGAACCTACACTATATCAGGCAGGTCATTCTTCTGTTATGGCTGATCTGTGTATACACACAAGGAGGAATTATAGTTTTTGGGCAGTAGGAGGAAACTCCAAAACATGAATGTGGTGGGGAACGCATGAAACTTGGTGCAGACTGCAACCTGAGCTTAAACACTAACTTCTGACCCTGGAGCTCTGAGGCACCTAGATACTGCCAAACGATTATTTGTTAGCATTCTGTAAATATTATAGACATTTTCTTTGCTTACATCCATTTTTTGGTTCATGAATAAAACAGAAAGGTTGGAACAAATCCATTACCAAGCATGAAAGTAATCTGAATCAGTGCATTGATACAGGGAGTACAAGTCCATATATATTAGAAGCCAGAATTTCAATGTCACACCCATGTCCTATTTAATTTCCAAGGAACATCTTGTCAAATACTTCAGTAATCATCCCTGTGAAGACTCACAGCTCTAGAGATTAAAGACAGAAAAGGTAATAAAATCTGAATAGGAAAGATTAAGCTACCAAGCAGCATCATAACCTGGTATGCAGGGAAAGATTGCATGCTTTGATTAAAAGGAAAAAAAACCCAGCAATTCTGATTAAGGAATGGGTCTCTGACCTAAATGACATTCCTCAGGTCCTACTAGATGCTAACATGCTAGAGGTAATTAAACCTCCCCCTTTCCCTCAGCATTGGAATATTTAGTAGTACCTTCAAACTCAAGCGGCAGCAAAATCAGACCATGAGAATTTTACAGATGCCATCGAGTCTCAGGCAAATTAATTACCTTGTGTTTTCTAGGGAGGGTTGGCATGCATCATTTATTTCAGGTCATTTCAATAACACCAATTTAGCCAACAGTTTCCAATTGTAACCCATCACTCAACAAGCTTCCAATCAACTGGGACATGTCACAGCTAAAATTCAAGACATCATATTTAATCTCTTCCCTTTATATATACACTACCAGTCAAAAGTTTGGACACACCTCCTATTTCATTTTGAATGAATAGGTGTGTCCCAGCCTTTTGAGTGGTGCGGTATGTTATAACAGTGGTTATAAACAATTGTTCCCTCCCCAAGCTTGTTTTTTTTCCTTCTCCTGAAGTTATGCTGTAATGCACTGTACCCATAACTCTGAAAAACTTCCTGCAGTCAAAGTTGTGATGAGAGTGCAATGGGATGGTCAATCAACTTGACATTTGAGAAATCAGGAACTTGGGTAATATACATCATGTCTGATGTTATACCACTGATTTAACCCTGTAAATATCAATTATATACTACATGGATAAATAATAAAATAATATACAATAAATAACACTTTTTAAGTATTATGCTTCCATATAACAAAAAATAACTGAAATAATTTGCGATTGTGGGCGGCACGGTAGTGCAGTGGTCAGCATGTCCGCCTCGCAGTAAGAAGGCCTGAGTTCGATTCCAGGTTCAGCAATTTCTATGTGGAGTTTGCGTGTTTTCTCCGTGCCTGCATGGGTTTCCTCCGGGTACTCCTACAGTCCAAACACATGCACATTCGGCTGATTGGCTGTTCCAAATCACCCCTAGGCGTGAGAGTGAGTGTGAATGGTTGTATGTCTGTTGGTCCCGTGATGGTCTGGTAAGCTATTCAGGGTGTACCATGCCTTCACCCAGAGTAGACTGAGATGGGTGCCAGCCTCTCCGCGACCATAATTAGGATTAAGCAGCTTAGAAAATGAATGAATGGATGAAAGTTTTGGTTCAGCGATTACCCATGATCTTATGAACATAAATAACAATAAAAAATTGGACACACATTTAATTTCACTTTATTTAATATTTTTGTTGATTATTATAATATTGATTTTGACATTCCCACTGCTACTATGGAAGACAAATATTACAGTTGTTTCTCTTATTTGTCAGACACATTTATTCAGAATAATTTACTTAAAGCTTCCAGGAAGTAATACCTGACAGGTTTTAATGCAGAACATTTGGTCTTTTTGCTTATTGTTATTCTTCATTGCATTAATAGAATGGTATGGTTAAAAATGAATTACATAGTGGGTGTATTTGTGGATCGATATTTAAGTGGATATTTGTCCATATTCTGATTACTAAAGGCCTGGATGCTCCCTCCATATATAACAAACTATCTCATACTATATATACTGCCTTTCAAAAGTTCACTCAGAAAAATGTACATTTAATATCAAATGTAGTCAAGAATAAAATCATGATTTTTACTTGAAATAATAATTTCGTCCTTTAAAATTTGCTTTCATCAAAAAAATATTCCATTTTCAGCCATTTATAGCCTTGTTGACTTCTGTCATTGTACCTGTCAATTTGTTAAGACAAGATGAAGAAATTGCACCCCACGCTTCCTAAAGCACCTCCCACAAGTTGGACTGGCTTGATGGACAATTTTTTCAGACTATACGGTCAAGCTGCTCCAACAACAGCTGGCCACTTCATTATTGACAGAATACCGGCTGACTGCTTCATCCCTAAATAGTTCTTGCATAGTCTGGAACTGTGTATTTGGTCATCAACCTTTTGGAGGAAACCAGGTCCAATCAAGTGCTGTCCACAGGGTATGGCATGGTGTGCTAGCCTTCCTTGTTCAAGGTCTCTTTTAAACTGAACAAATATCCTACTTTACCACCACTAAAGCACCCCCAGACCATTAGATTTCCCCCACCATGCTTCAAATGGCATCAAGTGCCCCTTCTTCTTTTCATCTTTTCATTTGTTCTTACTAATGTTCTTTGTGATCAAAACACTTAAATGTGTGTGCATAGCATTTTGAATCTATAAGGAAACACCAAACTGCTGATTTTAGCCATAAACAGGGTAATTTATTGCTTCTTTAATCAGCACGTTTTCAGCTGAGCTCACATAATTGCAAAAGGGTTTTCTAATTATTAATTAGACTTTTTGGATTAGATGTGCCGTTGGAATACAAGTATGATATTTGCTGAAAATGGACCTCTGTACAACTATGTAGATATTCCTTAAAAAATACAGCCATTTCCATCTATAATGGACATGTACATCATTAACATTGTCTAGACTGTCTTTCTGATCAGTTTAACCATTTTTAAGCATTTGTTTCCATAAACAAGGAATTGTTTGTTTCTTTAAAGTGACCTCAAACCTTTGAATAGTAATCAATACATTTGATTTTGCTAAACCTGTGTTTACACTACGACCACAATGTCCACGATCTCCAAGATTTGAGAGAACTGTGATGAGCATGGGGGTCGTCAAATCGTAAGGATCATGAGGCAACGTTGTGGAATAGTGATGATCCTCACAAAATTTTTGACTGTCAAATTATGATTTATTATTATTTGACGCCAATTGTGATAGAACATGGGAATTGTAGTAGAGCGTAACAGACCTTAACAGAGCATAACAGATCTTGATGCACCATCGTAGGGGATCTTGATGAACTTGGAAACACGATTCCTTCATCTCTTGGATGTACCCTGCCTCCTTTTTGAATCCTAATCGTGCACAATGCATGGTCATAAATCATGGAGAAAAATAGTTTACATATGAGTAGAACCCGTAAACATTAAAGTGTGTGTATATATGAATAAAACCATAAATTAGAAAACTATATATAAATATATTTTTCTTTTTTTTTAATTTTCTAACCAACTGAAAGTCCGGCTTTCTGTAAATTTGAAATAGTGTCCAAAAGTAGCAGGATTTTTAGGAAGAAAAAAAAAATAAAAGAAAGAAATCATCATGTTTTTTGCTTTTTTCAAGGAAGACGGAGGGATAATGTCATCATGGCAAGCCCATGACCTCCACTTCATCCCATGTACTTACCTCCTATTGTAGCTGTGTCATGGAAAAGTGCAGCTTGGGCCAAAAAAAAATCTTTTACAATCAGGCCAGTTTGTCATGCAATCAGGTCAGGATTCTTTTCTGGGACATCCTATTCAGTATTATTCTTAAATCCATGTCCCTAAGTATAACCCACCGTTCACCTGATCCAGAAAAGAATAAATACATAAATAAATATTGGAAAAATTACCAAATGTCACACATTCATTTGTCACACTACTTAATCCTACTAGGGTCGCAGGGAGACTGTGCCTATCTCAGCCGAAACTGGGCACCAGACTATTGCAGGGCAACACACACACAACCATTCACAATCACACTCATGCTCACACCTAGCGGCAATTTTGAACTGCCACTTAGCCTAATGTGCAAATCTTTGGACTGTGGGAGGAAACTGGAGAACACAGAGGAAACCCACACAAGCATAGGGAGAACATGCAAACTCCACACATAAACACCCCAGCCCGGGACTCTAATTCAAGACCTTCTTGCAGTGAGGTGGATGTGCTAATGACTACGCCACTGTGCTGCCCTCAAATGTGCTCACAAATTTCCAATTACTCACAGGAAAAACAAAAACCAACAACTTACCATTACACCTAATCCTCCATGGCTGATGGTTGAGCCAAAGGATATTGTGAACTGGATTTGTGTACTTCTTGCATAATTATTCCTGATATTTACAATAATTATGGGGGGAAAGGAGGTAAATTTTATGTCTTCTGCCATGCATCTCTTACAGTAGATGTCCTTCAGTCTCACGAGCCATTTTCAGATGCATTCGGAACCTTTGGATGAGTTCTTGACCTCTTGGCATTATCTTGGAATGGAATCTATAAATACAAAGCCCTTCAAATTGTGACACAAATAGATGTTGCTTCAGAAAAACATTGATTTTATGACTGCTGTTCCGTAAATGTACCATTTTTTATTGATTCTGCTGATTGGCAGAAAATTACTAAAAGTGTAGACAATGGAGCAAGTGAACATACAAAGACACTGAAAAACATATGATCAAGGAAAATAGTGGGTGCTCAGCTATAAGTGCACCTAATTAAAGGCTGTGAAGTTTCTCTTTCCATGTTTCTATTTTAAGAGTTTTTGAGCTTTATAGAAAAAAAAAACTAATTCTTGGATTTGTTTTTACTTGTACATCAACAAAAAATATCATCTGTTAGTTTTTATGTACAACTGACTTGCATGACAACATGCAGCAATAATTAACCATTATTGGTACAAAATGCATGTACGTATCCCTTACGGTTCTTGAGATACACCACCACGGTACTTCTACAGACTCGGGAAAGCAAAAAAATTGTACCATTCATTGTTGTTAAGTGAATTTTGTGATATGAATAGGTTATTTTTATAACCTATTTTACTTTGAGGCTTTTTTTCATTATGGTTATAACATTAAATTCTAAAACCAAGATGGTGTCCAAGATGGCTGCCATAGCAACTACGAAACATGAATTTCTGTGTGCACATATATATTTTGGTCTATCAATTCAATGGGGTCATTGCAGTACAGAATGTAGGCATTAATAAAAGCTTACAGATGCAACAGAGTGAATGTCAGTACACAACCAGGGCACACTGGTGACATCACTGCTGTGTACTGTCAGCTGATCTAGACATACTAATACTTTATTAGAGTTAAAGTTGTAGTATAGTTTAGTTTAGTGTCCCCAGTGTTGTGACAGCCCAATATCCATTAGCTAGTAAACTGTAGTTGGCAGTTAGTGTATATAGTTAGATAGCTGTGCCTGAATTGAGAGGGTGTGCTAGTGTGGGAGAGCTGAGCCAAGGGTAATGGGGCTTCAGTTACCCGGATGGTGTACAGATCACATGGGACTTAAATGTCACTGGATGAATGAACGGGCTAGGTGTTGGGTGACCGAACTTAGTTGTATCCCATATAGCAATGTGTGTTATTTGGTTAAGGTGGTAAAACGATAGCCCCTTGGCCTTAATCAAAACCCAAAATTGCAGATTCAAACTCGATGTTTGCGAAAAGACAAACTGACTGGTCTAAATGCTGTCACTGTCAAAAAGACAGAACAGACGAAGACCTAACATCACTTTGAACTCATTACACCCTTGAACGTGATGGCTATGCCATGCTTGCTGCCAACATACCAATGTTTCATTAAATCCAGGAAATGCCATTGATCCTGGATCCAGCAAGGCTGGATAAAGGTAGCTAGATAAAGTAGTTGATGCTACTTTAAGACGAAATCAGGCTAAATACCACGTCAGCTGTCGGTTGTTGTTTAACAACACCAAATTGGATTGGGCAAGGAAACTTCGATCTGCTGGTCCCAAGCGGTGAGCCTGAGGATGTTTATGCAAAGCAGCGGCGAACTAGCCGTGATGTTCAAGCCTGCAATTTCTGTGAGAAAATAGTCCTCGCATTTCATCTCAGGCAGGTTATGACAATGAAGACACTTAACGCTGGTAAGCTTCTTGCTAAATTGAGTGGTAGAGATGCCATTGCAAAGGACCTGAAGTACCTTTGTGCTTGTCTATGTACTCTCTATAACAGGGAAAGGTCCCAACTTGAGAAGGGCGCAAGTGCTGCTGAGCTTGAGCTGGAAATTTACCCAATAGTTCTGTCAGAACTAGTCACTTACATTGTTAAAACCAGCAGCCATTCGGAAGGTCCAACCACATTTCTAAACTGTTTCATATGTCATCATTTTGTAGGATCTTCTTTCACACTGAGTCTTACTCTCAACACCATCTTTAATACAGGATTCGGGAAGCTGAAGGAACAGCTATATGAAATTCTCTGATTTAAACAAAGTTCGTTTGGCATGTCATATCCCCTAAACTATAACAGATACAGACCAAAACACCCACAATACCAACATTTATATCCAGCTTCATTATATTTGTGAAGCAGAAAATCTGTATTTTCCAACTTAAGGCTGAGAAACTCAGTTTTGTCATCACACGTAGACCTTCAGAGGTATGTTCAAACTGTACCTCAAGAACTAAAATGGCTACAGAAATGCCCACAATAGCCATATTTATATTCAGCTTTAATACATTTATATATCAAATATTCAATCAATCAATATTTTCTAAGTTTTCAAAGGAGTGCTCTCCTGAGTCTGTACAAGTACCTATATGCTATATCTCAAGAATCATAATAGATAACAACATGCACTTGGTACCAAAATATCCTAAATAGCCAACTTTATATTCAACCTTCACACATTTATCGGGTTGAAAACCAATTTTGAGTTATAAAGGAAAAATCTAATTTTTGCCCGTTTTCGGAGAGACATCTTGGATTTTGGGGCTGCCATCTTGGATTTTTTGTGGCCAGTGGTATTTTTGAAAAGAGTGGGATTTGAAGAGTACATGTACCAAATTTCATGCTTATATCACTATTTGAACGATTCTTTCACTTATCTGCTCTACTATAACTTGCTGTTAGAAATAACCTTTGGTATGAATGGCTGTGTGTGTTGCCCTGCGCTGGTCTGGCAAACTGTTCAAAGTGTGCCTTGTCTTCATCACTGCGACCCTAGCAAGATTAAGCGGCTGGCGTGATCAGTGAGTGTGATGAGGGTCATTCTTTCATTATTAAACAATGTGTCAGCAATTTATAAGAAAATAAGCAATAAAAACACTATTAGAATCAGTGGTTATATAATATATAATGGATTTGGGTTGGATAAACTAACACTGCTATGCAGCCATTACTTGCAATTTGTAATTTTATTGCTTCACATGCTGAGTACTGTACACTACATGGTACATCGAAGCTAGATGGAAAAACACTGTGTACTTATTAGCATTTCCTTTTTTTGCAGTTATAAGACGGCCCAAAAGCTTCCACAAATTTGACCCAGTGCCTTTAAGAGGAATTGGCAAAGAACTGTCTAGAAAATAGTAGGAAAATTCTGAGGAAAATCTACCACTGCAGTCCCTCAGCCAACCCAAGCTCCAAGCTCATGTTCATGCACTTATTCATGACCTCATTAATGCCTACATTTCATTTGCAAATCTTTTTGCACATGCTCTATTAAATTGCTGTACATCTCATGGACTAGTGACACCCCCCCCCCCCCCCACCACCATATACACACACACACACACACACACACACATACTCTAATGTGTTCTAAGCATTACAGTACAGAATATATCTTTGTCCCTTGTAACAAAGAATAAAATGAAGGAAAAAAATGCTAATTTCATTACGCTAAGATAATTAGTAGCACGAAAAGATTAAATAAAGCATTAGAAATTAGACACAGGCATTGGAAATTATTTATTATTTTCAATTTTGCAAATCAGTGACAAAAATATAATTAATACTATTTTATATTTTGCGCAATTATAATAACCACATGTAAATGACATGTAATTGTGGTTTTTCGGGAGGTGAGGTCATTACACCCCACATTTAGTTACACGACATTTATCACAATCTGCCATCTATAATTATCCACTCCTGTACTACTGACTTGTATAATTAATAATTCAACCTGCTTTTGCGCTCTTGAAGACAGAAATTCATACTTGTCTTTGATGCTTTGCATGAAAGGAGGTTGATACATGCAAACATGACAGCTGATGTTCAAATGGCATCATTTTCCAGTGTTTGGCCTGTAATTTGCATAACTTTGGCATTAGCGTTAAGCTTACGGGATACATGATAGCTTAAGGAATGTGTTTCTGGGTACAGACCAAACCTCGTCAAGGATTTATAAGGATTTGCCATGGAGACTTTCCATTGATGGTGAAACTTAAAGGGTAAAATTAAGTGTCGTGTTTATTCTGTGTCTGGAAAATTGGCACTAAAATATTATTTTAGATTTTATTTGTTCTCTAGGCCACTGTTTAGACTCTTTAGACTCTTGGATTGTTATTCAACTATTTCTATGAAAGAATACGTTACTGGAAGTACCATTATTGTTCTGTAATTGCAATTACGTTCATATGAAATAGACCCAAATGGGACACCCTGCAAAAAAAAACATACAATCAAACTGCATTAAAATTATTTAAGGTTGCTCTTGAGAAGACAAGAATTCAACACAACTCAATTCTAATGATTAAATTCCTCTGACTCATTTGCCGAACTGCTTAATCCTACCTAGGTCCTGGGGAGGATGGAGCTTATCTCAGCCGACATTGGGTGAAGATGGGTTACACCCTGAAAAGCTCGCCAGGCCACTGCAGGACCAACAAACACCCACAACCATTCATACTCACTCTCACACTCATGCCTAGGGATAATTTGGAACAGCCAATTAACCTAATGAGCATGCCTTTGGTCTGTAGGAGGAAACTGGAGTACCCAGAGGAAACCCGCACATGCACAGGGAGAACATGCAAACTCCACACAGAAAACACCCAACCCCTGAACCCAGGACCTTCTTGTAGTGAAGCAGATGTGCTAATCACTGTCCCACCATGCTGCCTTATTAAATTCAGTCAACTTAAAATTTGGGGGACAAAAGACAAAGATAGGCCACTATCCATGGTGAGAGGCATGTAAAAGAACCATTGCTGATTTCTGTCAAGTGTGGTCTGGCGAGCTGTCCAGGGTGTATTCTGCCCTCGCCCAGAGTCGGCTGAGCTGGGCACCAGCCTCCCCACGACCCTAATTAGGATTAAGCGGTTCAGTAAACAAATGAATTAATGAAGACAAAGACAAACATCAAAAACCAACCCACAATAATCAAAGCATCAACAACAAGATGATACAGATGGGGAATAAACAAGCTGAAATAATAATTAATATTAGTAGGTAGATAACATTTAAATTATACTTTACAGTAAAATCATGGTCCAGAATTTATTATTATTATTATTATTATTATTATTATTATTATTATTATTATTATTATTATTATTATTATTATTATTA
>JAOUQZ010000027.1:6689445-6701828 GCA_028564935.1 Neosilurus hyrtlii
GTGTGTGTGTGTGTGTGTGTGTGTGTGTGTGTGTGTGTGTGTGTGTGTGCGTGCGTGCGTGCGTGCGTGTGTGTGTGAGTGTGTGTGTGTGTGTGTGTGTGTGTGTGTGTGTATGTGTGTGTGTTTGTTTTAAAATATATTTACTACCTGGAATATATGGTGAGGCTTTCGTTTTCATTTGAGAGCCTTCACCTTTCTGGAAGCTGTCTCTTTTCATTTACTCATTTTTACAAGTGGGTCCCACCTGCGGACTACAAAAAAGAATGTTGGATAACAAATACCTTTTCATTTATTTATTTATTTATTTTGCTATCCACCATTTATGTACTTTAGTGCGCTCAGCCTTTTTATTTAGTTAGTTTTCTTACAAATAAAATAACGACTGCACGTTTTTATCCATTTTCAGGCTCATTCATTCAGAATTTATGCAATTATATTACATTTGAAAGAAAGAAAGAAAAAAAAAGAAAGAAGAAGGGAATATGGGCTCAGCTTATTGTAACTGCCAGTGTTGACTGATCCATATGTGCAGGTCTCAGCATATATATAAGCGTTTCTACAGCAATTAGTCCTGATCCAAATATTGAAATACTAATTGGGCAGCATGGTGATGTAGTAATCACACTAGAGGTCTTCATCTTCATCTTCTTCCGTGGTTGGGTCGCAGAAGCAGCAGCCTATGCAGTGAGGTCCAGAGGTTCCGGGTTTCTGCCCATGGAGCTTGGCCAGGCCCATCCCGAAAAGGAGACATGGATCCGCCCTCCCATGGACCCACCACCTGTGGAAGGGGCTATAGGGATCTGGTGCAGTGTGAGCTGGATGGCAGCCGAAGGCACACTAAAGGTGCGATAGCAAAGCAACTAATGTGAATAGATTTATTTTTTTGCGATTTTTTTGAATTTTGAAATTCAGGTCAAGACGTTTTGACAACCCGGTAACAGTAGGGCTTGAACCCCCAACCTTGGTATCCGTAATCCATACCCTACCACCAGGCCCCCACTGTCCCTGCAAGTGAATATTTTGTACACATTAAATATGTGTATTAAGCGAAAGTCACACGACAATTTTTGCGACTGATTTGCGAGTAATTTGTGATTTGTTTGTCAATCTCCTGCCATAAAAATGCAAATAAAATGCGAATGATGACAAAATATACAGCAGATTACAGATGTAGTCTCAATCTTTCTGCATGGAAGTCTCCAACTTGCTGCCTTTGCTCGCAAACGGAAAACAACTTTGCAACCTTCTCACGACATAAACTGTTTAAGAATAGTTTGAGACTATTCCGCATCAAAACCTCATTTTGCAACATTGGTGGAAATTTCAAATATGTTTGAATTTTTTTGCAATATGTTCAGAAACCAGGCAACCAAAGTGCATTGCCGCAATTGTCGCATAACAAATTTGTGAATGAAAAGTGACTGATGCGAATGGCAACTTCTATCACACCTCTAGTGTGATCACCCCTAAGCACTGGTGCCTCTGCATGAAGGCTCTGGGTCTGAACTGCATGGCCAACCAGAGCCCCTGTGTGTGGAGTCTGTATGTCCTTCCCATGCCTTCATGGGTTCCCTTTAGGTACTCCAGTTTCCTCCCACTGTCCAACGACATGTGGGCATGTATGTGTGAACGTGAGTGAGAATGGTTTTCTGTGTCTGTGTTAGCCTTGTGATGGCCGGTGTGAAACCTGCCTCTCGACTGACGTCACCTGAGATTGGCTCCAGCATACCTCTTGAATTGTCCACCTCAAAGAACAAAGGTTCTGGGTTTGAGTCCTGGGTTTATGTGTGGAGTTTGTATGTTCTCCCCATACTTGCATGGGTTTTCTCTAGGTATACCGGTTTCATGCACATTAGGCTGATTAGCTGTTCCGAATTACCTCTAGGCATGAGTGTGAGTGAGGTGTGGTTGTCTGTTGGCCCTGAGAGGGTCAGGGTCTACTTTTGACTAGTGTCAGCTGAGATCAAGTTCAGCCTTCAGGATTGAGTGGCAGACGTTGTAACCACTATGCCAACCTACCATCCACAAAAGTAAGAAAAATGTAAATATTCTACAATTCTTGTTTTATACCAAATAAGAATTAAATTGTTTATGCAGTATATCCAGGATATGTGCAGACAATTTACAGAAACATTTTTAGTTTTGCAAAGATTGGCAGGTGAGAAGGAGGATTACAGATGTGAGAAATGTATGTGCACCACAGTGACTCTGTTTCCCATGTATAAGTTGTGCTCCTGTAGCCTTTTTATATTTCACTGTATAAACATTCCCATAATTGAATTTGTTTGTGGCGGTATCATTAGCATTGTTCTGAAATAAAATCTAGGGTCAAAAAATCTTTCTATTCAAATCTAAAATCTTTCTATTCATATTTTCAAAACTACATTTTTTTTCAGATATTGAAAACCCCCTGCATATTTCCTCCACTTTTGATGTGGCAATCTGGGACTCGCTAGCCTTCAAGCCTTATTTCTTTGTGCAGCCAGAGTCAGCAGTGTTCATCCAGCTGAATGCCAGACGGCGCAGAGTCACTCCTGCTTGAATGGGATGAGATCCGCATTTGGCTCTACTCCCAAATAGCCTTGTCCACGGGATTGACCAAATCAAGGTGCTTTCTCCAGTCCTAGGTCACTTTCTCTCTCTATTCAAGATGAAAGGAGAGAGCCCCCATCTACCCGGTCAGACCAACAAGATGGATGCTGCCATGTCCGTAAGAGGTAACAATAGCACTGTATGAGGAGGGGCCACTCTGGATGATTAGCCCAGGTCAGTCTGTGATGCTACGGGGGAGGTTTGGCCTTTTGTCTGTGGCCCCAGCAACTGATCCACATGACCTTCCTACAACCTCAGCAGATTGAATCTGTCAGGGTCTATTAAACAATGACACCAAGGGCTTGACCCTGACAGGACATGTCAGTTTTTAGCCATCATTCAATCTACATTTAATCAACAACAGCTGAATGTGGGTTTTTGTACAGTGCGTATGTGGAAGATTCTGCTTGGGTAGCCAAGTATCCTATGTCTTCTTCAGAAATGTGTAGCCGGCGTTTTTTTACACCAAAACAGAGACTGTACACATATCCTTCAGCGTTATCATCATAGAGTCATATATTGTGTGTAGGGAAGGTGCTGTATGTAAAAGGGGGCAACATTTGTCTTTATCAGACAGGAAATCAGTCAGGTATGCATGCCATTGTGTGCTTTCATGCTCTCAGTGAACTCCAGTGAATAAAACATTGGCTATCAGTAATATTGCCAGGATCCGGCAGTGACTTATGCAAGTTCAAGGGCTTTTATTGATCGGTGAGCTATGCTTAATCAAAGTCTATCTTCTATACCACTTGTAGTGATTAAATAAGTCATGCAGTCTGATATAGTATTTGACTTGTTCATTGCTCCTCAATGCTTCTGCTGCTCTCAGCATGTCAAAATTCTTTTGTTTTCTGAAAAAAGAGAGAGGGGGGGGGGCAAGAGAGAGCGGGCAAGAGAGAGCCCACCAAAGTAATAAAGATGGTACTTCACAAATATTATGGTCATTTACATCAGGGTGACTTATATTTATCTTTTTTTTTACACAACTGACCAATTTATTGTCAGGAGCCTTGCTCAAGGGCACAACAGTAGTGGAAGGATGTTTCAGACATAAACATTTTGGACATTGATCACCAACCTGGATGTTTCGGACATGCCATCCCAGGTGAATGTTGCTGAGTTTTTTTTAATTGTTTAATCATATTTTATGAGGGGCAGTGGTGGCCTGGTGGTAGGGTGTTGGATTACTGATCCTAAGCTCAGGGGTTCAAGCCCCACTATCAACTGCTGCTGTCCCCCAGTGCTATCCCCCAGGGTTATTAAATGCCGGCCATGTCTCTCACTGTCTGTGGTAAGAGGCATGTAAAAGAACCATTGCTGAATTTCGACAAGAGTAGGCTCCATAGCCATCAGCGTGTTTCTGCCCTGCGTTAGCCTGGTGAACTGTCCTCTATGTGTACTCTGCCCTCGGCCAGAGTCGGCTGAGATGGGGGCCACCCTCATTGCTACCCTAATTAGGATTAAACGGTTCAGAAAAGGAATGAATGAAACTTTATGCATATTTTAGGTTTAAATTTAACACATTCACTGTGTTAGAAACATCCTACAATTCCCAACAGTGGCAGCATGGTGGTACTGGGGATTGAACCCCTGACTGTTGGATCACTAACCCACTGAGCCATCACTGCCCTATGGTAATGTCCATGTTCACAAATGGTAGCATTCATATACAATATTAGTTGATGGTTTGGCAGATTAATTGTGTTCTTGATTTACCTTTAAAAAGCATTTACATGCAGTGTGGTGCCTTGAAATTAATTTCTTCATTTATGCATTCATTTGGCGAGCCACATAATCCTACTGGGTTCACAGGGAGGCTGGTGTGTATCTCAGCCGACTCTGATTGAAGGTGGGGTACATCCTGAACAGCTCATAAATCCATGCCAACCAGTCAGGGCCAACACACAAACCATTAACATTCATACCTAGGGGCAATTCAGAACAGCCAATTAGCCTAATGTGCATACCTTTGGACTGTGGAAGGAAACCGGACTACCAGGAGAAAACCCAGGGGACAACATGTGAACTCCTCATACTAAGGCCAAACCCAGGACTCAAATCCAGGACCAGTTTAAATTCCAGTTTTTAAGTAAGTTAGTGTGAGATGATACCCCCCCCCTACACCCCCACCCCCCCACCCCACACAGGCATGATTTAGGCCTGTAAAGAATGTAAATAATTCTTGTTCCCATGTAAGAGATATACAGCTGATCTATTAGATGGTCATTTGATATTGTACAGATTGATCCAGTTGAGTTTCTCTTGTGTCTGTTCCGTGATTCTTGATTGACAGATTTAAAAGAGCTGGAGCCAAATATGCCTGGGCGGCTTCCTGAGAGATTTCAACATCTCTGATCAAAGGCGACATTGCAGACAAGAGTGTCTTAACACCCCTCCTCCTCCAACAGAGAGACAGAGAGAGAGAGACAGAGAGAGAGAGAGAGAGAGAGAGAGAGAGAGTAACTATAATCCTGTCCAATCCTTTAAAGCACCCACGCTTCCCCATGTTCTCCTGCACAGATGTTCTGGATGGAAGAAAAGGTGTTGTGTTGTGTTGTGTTTTGTTTTTGCGAGTGTTACATGTCTGTTTCACCTTTTCATCTTGCTATGTGGGATGATGGTAGTTCATCAGATAATCAAACCAGGGTGTGGGCAATAATACTGCCTAATCAGATTAGATGTCATACATTGAAGGAATACGGGTATTTATACGGTGTGGCTTTATCACCCTCTTTCAAAAGGTGAGCTCAGATTACTTAAACATTGGGAGTGTTCATTGGCTTGAAAAAGATTTACAAAAATATCAAGAAGCAAAAGATGGCAGATGCGATAAGCACTGAGGTGCTCCAAAAATTAAGAATCAAGATTCATTAATTTGCCAAATGCTTTATCCTACTAGGGTCACAAGGAGGCTGGAGCCTATCTCAGCTGACTCAGGACGAAGCCGGGGTGCACCCTTAACAGCTCGCCAGTCCATCACAGGGCCAACACAACTATTCACACTCACACCTAGGTTCAATTCAGAACAGCCCATTAGCCCAATGTGCATGTCTTTGGACTGTTGGAGGAAACCGAAGTACCTGGAGGAAGCCCATACAAGCAGGGGTAGAGCATACCTACTCCACACATAAACACCTCACCAAGCCCAGATCTCAAAACCAGGACCTTATTGCTGTGAGGCAGATATGATTACCACCAGGTCTCTGTGCTACCCAAGAATAACTGCAAAATACATATTATTGAAACAAAAAAAAATTACTTATATGAAAATACTGATATGAAAGTATTTGGTTTTTCATTTGTTCACATATGAACTATATCATCTGATCATTTTTACATTAGTTACATTTCATTTATTCATTCATTCTCTATATCTCTTATCCGTTGCGGGTCTCAGGTGAGCAGGAGCAAATCCCAGTTGATTTTAGGCAAAAAGAGGGGTACACACATCATGGACAGACATCCCATAACACTCATATTTTCAATGATGGGCAATTTAGAGTAACCAGTTCACCAAAGTCGCATGTCTTTTGACTTTAGGAGGAAACTGGAGTACCCAGAGGAAACCTATAGAGGCACAGGACCATCTACCTATACTGCAGTCCTGGTTCTTTAGTACCAATTCATTTTCGGTTATACTGCTGGAAGGTAGTGTGAATTAAAATCTTTTATTAAGCACTCTCCTGTATTGTGTACTGTGTAAAAAAATCATCAATATCATGTTGCATGCAGACTTAAACATTGCATTGTTTTGCCCTGAGCCTGGGAAAGTGAACTCGTTATTCCTTTGTCATACAGAAACTTCTACAGCACACAGACAACAAGGCAAACCTGAACAGAAAGGTAACACAGCACTAAGCACACGGCTTGATAAGCAGACGATGTTATTATAGAGATTTGTGTTAAAACAAATAGTTCAATTGCTCATAACTCTATACTCATTACTATATTCATTTACTCATTTCTGAACTGGATTTATGTGACTGGAAGGGAGTATAGTTTAAAATATCCTTGTGTTTGATATGCAGTTGGATCCCCATCAGCGAGGGAAACGACCTTGAGAGGGTAGGTTTCTGTTTCAGGTTGAGTATGGGGCATATTGTCACCTCGGAGGCACTGCAGCTGAAACTGTAATCTGCCACTGTTTTTGTCTCTTCTTAATGTGTGATATGACCCGAGGCACGAGGGAAAACATTAAAAATGTTCATTGAGGTAGGATGAGATGGGACTGAGAAGTGGGTGGGGGGAGGGGGGTGGAGTTGGGGTTGTGGCATGAGATGATATAGACTGTGGTAAAAGAGATAGACTCTGCTTTTTTTTTTCCCAGACCACTTAACAGGGATATATGAACTACTTAACATCCATCTCCAAAGCAACATTCTAATCCTGCTATTCCATCTCTTCACAGGACAGCCATTCATTCTGTAAATTGCACCTAAATCTGGAGCTGGTGCTGTAGATAATGTAAGATAAGAATAGGGAGTCGAAATGGATAATTTTGTTATTGATTTTCCACTATATTCTAAAGTTACATTTAGACATACCAGTACAGCTGAACGAGGCAAATGATTTGGAGGTGATATCACTGCACACTTAAAAGGCCCCATTTTCACATTTTCTGAAAGATGGCAATGAAATCTGTTTAAAAAAATAAATAAATCAAAGTGATCGCCAATATTTCTTCCACACGATCACACTAATCTTCTTTTGGATGTTATCATAACACAGAAGTAACTCAAATCTTTGAGAATCAGCAGGGAGTCTAATTGCAGCATTAAAAGTGAAAGTGGATTTCACCTTTACAATCAACCAATCATAATGAGAGATAAGTGGCCTGCTGAGTCAGGGGTAGCCTATTAAAAGCAACTAGTTTACAGCATTAAGCCGAAGAAGGCATATCATTTCATTCCATTCATTTATTATCTGTACTGCTTATCCTGGAGGCAATCCCAGCTGACTTAGGCAAAAGGTGAGGTACACGCTGAATGGGAGTGGCATTTTGGGGTAGTGGTTAGCATGTACACCTCACAGTAAGAAGATCATGGGTTCAAGTCCAAGTCCACGGAGGGGGCATTTCTGTCTGGAGTTCCATGTTCCCCCAATGCTTACAAGGTTTTCCTGTGGGTACTCTGGACCAAAGACGTGGTCAGCACAGTAAGAAGGTCCTGGGTTTGATTCCTGGGCTGGGGCATTTCTGTGTGACATTTGCATACTTTCCCCATGGTTGTGTGGGTTTCTTCCAAGTAGTCTGGTTTCCTTTCACATTCCAGAGACATGCATATTGGGATAATTGGCTGTCTCTAAGTGTGAGTGTGAATAGTGTGTGTGTGTGTGTGTGTGTTGGCACCCTGAACAGGTCACCAGTTCATTTCAGGGCCATTAACAATATCATATTCATAACATATTCCTTTTCTTACATGTAAAGCCTGCTAGCTACAGAGCATGCTCATCTTTCACCACATTATCACCTGCAAATTATTTACCGGAGGCGTGGTGGTTAGTTCTCTTGCCTCACAGCAAGAAAGTCTTGTGTTTGAGCCCTGTAATCAGTGAGGACACCTCTGTGTGGTGTTTGCATGTTCTCCCCGTGCTTGCATCGGTTTCCTCCAACGGCTCCGGTTACCTTAGACAGTTCAAAGACATGTACATTAGGCTAACTGGCTGTTCCAAATTCCTCCTACCTGTGAATGTGAGTGTGAGTGGTCCAGCCATGCGCTTGTGTCTCCAGACAAATGGGAGGATTTGGGGAAGGCATGATGACCCACCCTGTAAAAGCTTCAGCTATGATTATTAAGTCATCAAGAATCAGTTTTGTCTGAAGGGATAAATTGAATGAATAGCAGCTTGTCAGCTTGACCATCAGCAGGAAGTCCTAACAAATTCATTTCATTCATTTCATGTTTGTCCTTCAAGTGAACTAGTGCCATCAATAGGTCAAACCTGGAAGAGCAACCACTGGATGTTTTGGCATAAGCCAGTTCAGTCCACTCCTTATTGTCAATCTGAACCATAGTAGTTTTTCCACCACACTGTGTTCCAAAAAAAAAATTATAGTAAATTTTAGCGATTTCCTTGTGAGTCAACGCCCAACATGTAAACTCATTTAGGAGACCCATGGTATCACCAAAGTGTGGTGACAAACAAACCTCTCTCCTGGTCAGCAGAAATTGATGCCACTTTGACTTGTCCTCGTCACTGGGCTACATTATTGCTGTGCCAAGACAGTGCTGTTAGTAATGCAAAAGCTAGCAGTACTTCAAGTACTTTACAAGCAGTTTGATGAGTATAGGATCAAAGCCTAGACACTATCATGAAACAGTCCTTGTCATTTTGAGGGACTGTATGTGGAAGAATGGTAGGTACATACACTTTAGAACATAAAGTGCAATAAGACCCTTTGTAATTGATTGGACTATTTCATCCATATTTTTAGATTAGGGACTCTGTGATTTCAGACTAGCATTAATGTAGGCTCCACTTCACCTAATAATAAAAAAAGCTCTTCTCAATTAACAGACTAAATATGTGGACCTGTGTGTGTTGCACTGTTTTATCCCGAGTAGCTCAAATTTCTCCGCTTGTCTCTTTCAGAGAGGCTTTAGTACCTATTCACACACCACTGTTTCCCCTTAGGATAGCACTTCTATCGAAACTCAATCCCACCCCGATAACGCTGAAACCTGTGCACTACTTTTATTATTTGATCACTATAATTTGTATTCCTCCTCAAGACCAGCACAGAAACTTTCATGCTGTCAGTTTACTGAAATGAAACCTTTCTCATTGCTCTTTGCCTTGCATTAATGTAAATATAGTACTCTTACAAATAAAGGATTTCATTGATTTACAAATTGATTACATAAAGATTTCATTTAAAGACAATCTTAAGGAAGAGCTACAAACTATTTGGAAAACAGTGCTCCCGAAACTGCAGCAAAATACGTAAAAACAATGGCTTCAAGAACACCCGCTGTTATAAAGTCCAAAGGAGGCAAAATTAAATACTGTAAACAGAATAAATACTGAGTTTTCTGTAAAATTTCTGTGTAATTTGTTCTTTTAGGGTGGAACGGTGGTGCAGTGGTTAACAAATCAGCCTCACAGCAAGAAGGTCCTGGGTTTGAGTCCCGGGCTGGGCGTGGCAGTTCTGTGTGGAGGTTGCATGTTCTACCCATAATTTTGTGGGGTTCCTCTGCATATTCCGGTTTCCTCCCACAGTCCAAAGACATGCGTATAAGTAAACTGACTGATCCATATTGCCCCTTGGTAGGAGTGTTCGCCCTGCGACGGAGTTGTGAGCTGTTCAAGGTGTAAATGAATGAATGAATAATTTGTTCAATTATCTTTACTAACAAACACGAATAAAATGTTAACTGTTTTAAACGTCTCAAAATTTTTCAGTCATGCAAATCTCCAAATAGTGCTCCATAAATTCCATCAGCATGTGAACTTTGCTACAAGAGGAGCAAACATGCTGGATCTTGTTTATACAAACATTCCCAACACGTATAGTGCGGAGCCCCGCCCCCACCTCGGCTACTCAGACCACATCTCTGTGATGTTGCTTCCAGCATACAAACCACTCGTCAGATGTTCTAAACTGGTTCTGAAACAGGTTAAAACCTGGCCAGCAGAACCCATCTCTGCTCTTCAAGACTGTTTTGAGTGCACTGACTGGGACATGTTCACGGAGGCTGCAACCAACACTGACTCCTGGAGCAACTCTATTGACTTGGAGGAGTACACGGCATCAATGACCAGGCTACATCGGGACATGACCGTCTCTAAGACAATCATCACATGCTCCAACCAGAAGCCGTGGATGACTGCAAAAGTGTGTGCTCTTCTGAATTCGAGACACTCAGAGACTGCCTTCAGAGCAGGGGACAGGGCGGCCTTAAAAACAGAAAGGGCCAAACTGTTCTGAGCCATCAGAGAGGTGAAGCACACACACACGGCCAAAGAATTCACGGCCACTTCCAGAACAGCGGGGACTCCTGGCACTTGTGGCAGGGCATCCAGGCAATCACCAACTACAGATCAACACCACCTGCTTGTGACAGTGATGCCTCCCTCCCAGACGCGCTGAATGATTTCTACACTTGGTCTGAGGCACAGGACAACACGGCAGCGAGAAAGACAACATTCTCAGAGAGTGTGCATAGCAGCTAGTAGATGTATTCACGGACATCTTCAACATCTCACTGAGCAGCTCCATCATCCCAACATGCCTCAAGGCAACAACCATGCGCTCACACCAACTGTGATGAAATGCTTCAAGAGGTTCATCAAGTCACGGCCACCATCCTCACTGGACCCCTTGCAGTTTGCGTATTGTCCTAATAGCTCTACGGAAGATGCCATCATCACAGCTCTCCATCTGGCACTTATACACCTGGACTGTAAGGACACATATATACAAATGCTGTTAATAGACTTTAGTTCAGAATTTATTAATCAGCAGCTAATTGAGAAGCTGAGCCTGCTGGGCCTGAACACCTCTCTCTGCAACCGGATTATGGATTTCCTGACTGGGAGACCCCAGTCATTCCGAATCAGGAACAGCATCTCTAGCACCACCACGCTGAACACTGGAGCTCTTCAGGGCTGTGTGCTCAGTCCACTGCGATTCACTTTGTTGACTCACGACTGTGCAGCAATGCACAGCTCAGACCACATTATTAAGTTTGCTGATGACACGACCTGTGGTGGGTCTCATCAGCAAGAACGACGAGTCAGCATACAGAGAGGAGGTGCAGCGGCTAACAGCCTGGGGTAGAGCCAACAACCTGTCTCTGAACATCGAGAAGACTAAAGAGATGGTTGTTGACTTCAGGAGAGCACAGAGTGACCATTCCCGGCTGTTCATCGATGGATCCTCTGATCCATCAAGAGCATTAAATTAATTAGTGTTTATCTGGCAAAGAACCTCACCTGGTCAGCTCCATCACCAAGAAAGCCCAACAGCGCCTCTACTTCCAGAGGAGGCTGAGGAAAGCCCATCTCCCTTCCCCCATACTGACTGTGTTCTACAAAGGGACCATCGAGAGCCTCCTGAGCAGCTGCAGCACTGCCTGATTTGGGAACTGCACTGTCCCGGATCGTAAGAGTGTGGATGCTGAAAATATCACCGGAGTCTCTCTTTCCTCTATCACAGACATTTACATGTTGGAGGAAACCACACACCCCTCACACACACTCTTCACCCTCCTGAAATCTGGAAAGAGGTAACGGAGCATTCGGGCCCTCACAACCAGACTGTGTACCAGTGTCTTTCCTCAAGCCATCAGGCTCCTCAACACCCAGGACTGAATTACACAATAAAACTCCCTCTCTCTCTCTCTCTCTCTCTATCTCTCTCTCTCTCTCACTCACACACACACACACCCAGAACTGTACAAGACTAAAAGAACTGAACTGTACAAATCTCTCTGTCCCTCTCACACACATACACACATACTCACACACACTCTTTCGTCTATGTGGGCACAAATGCATAACTTAAATTGTTTACTATTTATTACATTACCTCAACCCTGTTATTATTTCATTACACTACTATGTTTATATTTATGTTGATGCCTAAATTCTCATCCACTGCTACTCTGTACATCATTTCATTTTTTTATTCCATTTCATCTTTTTCTTTCTTTCTGCGCTAAATATCTCATTCTTGTGTCGTCTTTTCCTTTTGTACTGTTTTTGCACTGCATTGTCTTTGCACTGTTTGCACACTTTGCACTTTATGTGGCTAGGACAAAATCCTCAGTCCTAGCTCTGCGTTGTTGTTT
>JAOUQZ010000027.1:6706339-6719151 GCA_028564935.1 Neosilurus hyrtlii
GAGGAAACCCACGCAAGCACAGGGAGAACATGCAAACTCCACACAGAAATGCCCAAGCTGGGAATCGAACCCAGGACATTCTTGCTGTGAGGTGGACATGCTAACCACTACGCCACCGTGCCGCCTCAATGAATGAATAAAATAAATAAAATATAAAACTAAAATATAAGTAAAAATACCATTGACGGAAACAACCCAGCAACTACAAATAGGACAGTTTGCTACCTAAATTTCAGAGATTGTAAACATAAATTTAATACATAAATGTATTAGTAATTATTGTATTTAACTGTTACTGGGTTTAAATGCAACCATAACAACAACAGGGGGAAAAAAACACTTTTCTTTAGCATAAAATCCTGCACAGAATGCTCCCTGTATCTCATGACTGTTCATTTGTCTCATTTTAAATGAAGGCAGCTCTTCCCTGTTTGCCCTGCTGGAGGAAACTGAGATAAGAGAGGAGGGAGAGCCTGACCACAGACGCCTTCCGAGTCCAGACTGTTAGCTTTTTAGCGCCGATCTGGTTACAGTGCTGTGAATGGCAAGTTTTCAGCCTCCCCCGAGAGACAGGAGCAGGATTCCTGACTCCAGCAGAGAGACGAGGTGCTATCCGTCATACAATGGCTGCGAAAGCTCTACCTGCTGGAGATCTCCGTTTGAGCTGGAGGAAGTTAAAGCTCTGCTGACAGGGCCGCCAAAACTGTGTCTGTGTCTTCATGGCCGCTGGGAATAGTTGGTATCGGCTAGCCCAAAGATATCGAACGTGGTAAAGATTGGATGCAGACAGCTGTATCAACTTGAGTCTGGGTTTCTTGGAATAGTAAAGCTTAGTCTGGGTTAACAGTTGCACGTCAGTGTGTGTTGATATTTAAATAGATATGAAACAATAAAATTGGAGTAAAATTTTGGAGGAGACACAATTAAAGCACTGAACTCTTGGTATTTCTGGTAAAAACAAAACAAACAAATAAATAAATAAATATCTGCAATCAACTATACACAACTGACAGCTTTGCTGAAAATAAATATGAGAGGGTGGTGTGATGACATTAAAAAAATTATTCAAATGTACCCGTATTGGCAATTTGTGGGTATGTAATACGTTTAAGTGATACAGACGTTTTTTTTTTTAATGTTTGACCATAAAAAGCTCAAAGCTGGAAAATATATCCTGTGGATTACTAATGGTGTGCTGAACTACAGGGGTTAGCAGTCTTTCCCTGGAAGTGACGTCAACACGTTGGGCGGGGTTGACATCTCTTGTGGAGACAGTGAGACGTTACATTCTAGTGGCTCTGAGGACGAGTACGGTGCCAAAGATGTGTGTGACGGAAAATCCAAAATGGCTGCATAAGTTAACATTTTGCCAACTCGGCTTTCCTGTCATCAGTTGGTTTAGGAACAAAAATAAATGTTTTCAATGATCTCTGCGCTTGTTTGTGCAGCTCAGCACTGGCTGATAATGTATTATTAGACCTGTGTGCTGTCTCTTATAGCCGCATTCATTCATTTTCTTAACCGCATAATCCTAATTAGGGTCGCGGGGAGGCTGGTGCCCATCTCAGCCGACTCTGGGCGAGGGCAGAGTTCACCATGGACAGCTCATCAGGCCATCGCAGGGCAGAAACACACAATGCAGTCTACTCTCTATGAAAGTCAGCAATGGTTCTTTTTCATGCCTCTCACCACAGACAGTGAAATACATGGCCGGCCTTTGATGACCCAGTAAGCTGCACTGGGGGGACAGCATTGACAATCTGGTGACACTAGGGCTTGAATCCCACCCCTTGGGATCAGTAAGCCAGCACCTTACCACTGCCCCTTGACCTTGAAACTGTTGTTTAAAAAAACCTAAACAAATCTATAAATGGTTATTTGATATAAGATTGGTATTCCAGACAAATTAATGTCTTAATAAATGCCATGATTACATAAATTCGTTACAGGATATTTTTTTAACATTATTTAGAGTATGTACAATATTGTGTATTATTAAAGTTGTGTAATTGTGTATTATTATTAGCCAAATTATATATCCTTTACATGTTTTTAAGTTTAGCCACTATTAGCCAGCCGTGTTTTTTCATAGCCAGCTAGCTATGAGCACGCCTAAAGTTGTAACACTCGGGCACACTTAAAAATTGGGCAAGGACTGATGTTGCCAGAAGGAGCCGCTGATGTTTTAAATAGCTAGTAACAATAACTCACCACAGGTGCCCTTTAATTTCCAATAACAGCGGATTCTAAACTGTTTCATTCCTCTTTTACCACAGCAATAAAAATGACTTTATCAAAGAATGAAATGCACATTTTATCTGCATACTGTTAGTTTTAATGTTATGGTGTGTCATCATTTATGCTAAAGTATGAAAACTTCTCCAATCTATCTTTCTCTCTCTCTCTCTCTCTCTTTCTCTCTCTCTCTCTCTCTCTCTCTCTCTCTCTCTAATGCTCATTTATTGATTCATTAATTCTCCAAAACGCTTATTCCTAATAGCGTCATAGTCACATCTAGAGGCAATTTGAAACAGCCAGATATCTTAATGTGCATGTCGTTGGACTGGTTGAAAGTACCAGGTGAATGTCAGGCGAATCTTAGAATGGTCCACCTTTACCCCACTGATGTACCCAACACTGTAAGAAAGGTGAGCAACCCTTCCTCAGCATTGTGTTCACTATTTGGTGAACCGAAAAGAACTTTCACAAACTGTGTTACGATCATTTGCAAATGTTTAAAACTGTTTTGCGGATAAATAAATTCACAGAAATCCATTTTAAACATGTTCAAATGGAAAAGCTGTTTGCATCCCTAAAAACTGTTTGCAAACTGTTTTGCAGCCTTTTACGAACCCTGTCGAAACCCAGAATTCGATATGTTCATCAGCATTCGTGAGATACTAGCCTAAGAGCTTCACAGTATCAACAATCATATGTTTTCCTTTGTTAAACAGCAAAGTCTTTAATGTGTGTATTTTTAGGTTTAGATCATGTGAAGCATCCACAATACAACTCTGTATGAACCCATTTCATTAGTACCTATGGGTTGCACTACAGTCTGTAACACTTCTAACTCAGCTGACACTGGGCGAGGGGTCAGCCATTTCCACTCACACTCACTCCTAGGGTCAATTTGGAACAGCCAGTTAGCCTAATGTAGTAATGTTAGTAATGTAGGAGGAATCCACTGTACCTGGAGAAAACCCAGGCAAGCACAGGGAGAACATGCAAACTCCACACAGAGACACTCGAGCCCAGGAATCAAACCCAGGATCTTCTTGCTGTGAGGCAGACATGCTAAGCACTAGGCCACTGTACTGCCCTGTTTAATCATTGACCTTTTTTAATGGAATACATTTTATTCTCAATCTTCAAGCATTCTTTGAGTGTAACGTGACCTAATACTGCATAGAGATATAATAGAAGCATTTCAACCACTCATGCTACATCCGTAAGGAGCTTTTCATTCATAGACAAGTGATAAGCTGTGAGTCTATCACTCTTTCAGTGCAGATGAACTATTTTCTGCTCGTCTGACCCTTCTGATGACCCTTTGCGCTGGAGTCAAATACCCCAGCAGGTCTTAAAATTCGCCCCTCAAATAAATCCTGTTCCAGGATAAAAGACCTCATCATACTATTGATAGTGGTATTGATTAATGTAAGCCTAATTAGCTGCAGTTGAAGAGCGTAATTGAAAATTCAGTGGCTGGGATGCAGGATAGACTCCTGTTGGGGTTGCTCTCAGTTAATGACTGAAACAGTCATCTACTAATAAATCTCATTTTCCTCCTGAATGCATTGATGCTTTGCTCGAATGGCCTTTCATTTATTTCTTTCAATGGATGTCTTCCAGACATCAGCGTATGTGTTACTGACACTTAGTAACGTGTGGTGGTACAGTAGGCAATGTACACTGTGTTCTTTTTTTTGTAATTTTTTTTTTTAAATCTCTTTTTTTGAACGGATCAGTTGGGTGTACTGTACAATAAATTCTAAATACAAAAAAATAGTTCTTATTAAATTGTTGGCTGCAGTAGGCATTTACTTACATCAGACTTAGTATGGTATCAAATGTCCTATAATACTAAAAAACTATTGTAGCTTTTGGAGCTCTCTTCCTTAGACTAATCAATAGTATAATATACATATATAATATACCTATAATAAAAAGTTATATCCCAGTGAAACTGTAATTAAATCATGTATGTGCCATAAATATTAACAGAACTACATCTTATAAAAATGCACTTTTCAGGAGATCCAACTATTCACAATATTTCAGTAGATTTCTTCTTACTACAGAAATTGGATGACCCTGAATAAAAGCCCTATTGTACATGTTCCGACTATACACGCTGAACATAGACACATTCACTTTACTATTACATTCAGAAAACCTAAAGCAAAATCTACCCATGATGGCATTTAAGATATATTAATTTCATTTCCTTTTCCAAACTGCTTTATCCTCCATTAGGGTTGCAGGGAGGCTGGAGCCAATTCCAGCCGACCCTAGGTGAAGACGGTGTAGACCCTGAACAGCTCACCAGGCCACAGCAGGGCCAACACTGACACACAACCATTCACAAACACATTTACATCTAGAAGCAATGGAAAATTTCCAATTAGTTTAATGGGAATGTCTTTTAACCTTGAAAGGAAACCGCATCACCAAAAGAAAACCCACACAAGCATGAGGATATGAGGAGAATACTACACAAAGAAACGCCCTTCCTGAGGGGGGCTAGAACCCAGGACCTTCTTGCTGTGAGGTGGAATTGCTAACCACTACACCACTGTAGTGCCCTCAAGATCCGTTGTTCCATTCATTCATTTTCTAAACCACTTAATTCTAATTAGGGTCGCGGGGAGGCTGGCACCCATCTCAGTCGACTCTGGGCGAGGGTGGGGTACAGCCTGGACAGCTCGCCAGGCCATCGCATGCCCTCAAGATGTATTTTTAAACATAAAATTATTACCAGATAGACTGATGCAGCAGTGCTTTAGTCTTCGATTCAGTGCTTATTTGATACCACCATCCACAGCATTGCAGTTTTCATCTTGTAAATCCTTCTGCATTGCATTCTGGACCTTAGAGTTTAGCGTTTGTGGTTTCTGCAATTTCTACACTGGAATTTTGACAGGTTTCACTTTATCTAACGTTGCTGGAAAACTATCAGAGAGAAAAGAAGCTCTTGCTCTTTATCTTTAAGGAGCTAAAACACATTTTAAAAAGCATGATTATCCTTTATGTTGGAGACTGTCATGCTTTCTCAAATTCAACTCCATTGTAAATGTGCTAGCATTGCTAACCTGTGATGTCAGCAAAGCAGGCAGCCGCGAACTTCTCACAGGACTAAGAAAACTACAACACCAAGGAAATTGGCACCAGAATTCCTAAACACATCCCAAATATTCCAGTAAAAACATACTGAATTTAATGTGTTTCTGGCTGGAGTATTTGTTTATTTAATTTTGTGCTTCCTGTCTTTGAGTAGATAAATTGTTTCACACTCAAGAAGTGTAGTGCTAATCTGCTAATCTTGTTTCAAAATTAGTTTATGCAAAGCAACATGCTGACTGTGAGCTAGTACGAATAATCACGCTAATTAGTAAACAGAATCTCAACGCCTTGGTCAAAGGATATATATATCAAAGGAAAAAGCACAGGATCTTTCTTTATCTCACACATTTCAGAGAGAAAAAGCATCGCCGGGCCCAAACCCTGCCATCAGTGACGATCAAAGACAGGCTGGGAAGACAGCTGTCAGACATCCACCTTCAAATGCATCAAACATAATTACATCGAGTGCAGACCTGACTTGGACAATGACGTGTGTGTGTTTGTGTGTGTGTGTTTGCCTTCAAACCTCTATGAGCCTTGAATAGTCAAGAAAAGATGAGCCTGAAACAATATTCTTTTCCTCTGTACGCTCCATGCAAGTAATTGTCCTGATTATCAGTCTCAAGGCCTCGGTCCCAAAATGACTTCATTGTATAAAAATGGCTTTATTTTATTTTGAGGCACCTGATCTTCATCCGATGGTATTTTGCCGTGTGCTTTGAAGAGTGCCAAGATTCATGTATACAGAAATATGAGCAAATTGCAGTATTTTTCTTTTATTTCAAAGACACAAATGTAATTGGATCAAGAGTGAGCAAATTACATCCGGCCGTAGTGACACAGATATTTTGGCTAGACTTTATTGCGTTTGGCAAAAATACAAAAAATATGCAACAATATTAGTTTTTTTTTCATTCTTCTTTCTATTACTTCTGTTTTTCAAAACCGCAGCCTTTTTTCGATAGGCCTTGAGACGTGCACCAGAGAAACAATTTGTGCCGTGTAGAGAAACCAGATTTTGATGGCAGTGGGATAAGTTACACATTTAATTGATTCGAATGTGTAAAATATTTGACAAGTAAAGAGTTCTTATTTCCAAACAGACTAGTTGTATTACATTTTTTGACAGTACCTCCAGTGTGGTACATTCCTCAATATTTACGTCTGAGATAATCAAGGGTTTTTACAGCTGGCAATATGTGCCAGCACATGTTTTATCTCATGGCCAATCAGAAGGCAAGTTGGTGGAAACATTGATTTACTGATAAATGTGAATTTACAGCATTATAAATTATTCAATTCTTATAAACGCCTTTTGATGGTGTTTCTGAGCGACGTTTGGGGGTTCTCCCCATGCTTGTGTGGATTCTCTCTGGGTGGTCTGGTTTCCTCCCACATTCTAAAGACATGTACATTAGGCTAATTGGATATTCTTGATTGCCCCTAGTTGTGAATGTGAGTGTGAATGGTTTTGTGTGGTATGTGTGAGTGTTTAGGCCCCTCGATGGTCTGGCTCAATCAGGGTGTGCCCCACTTTCACCTGGAGTCGGCTAGGATGAGCTCCAGCCTCCCTGCGCCCTTAAAAAAGGTTAAAGCAGTTTGGAAATTAATTTCTTTTCCTATTTTCAGTGCTATTTTTGTAACTTGCACCTACTCCTTGTGATGTTGTACATTTCTATAAATCATTATTAAGCATTATTCTAGATTAATTATTGCTAGGCTAGGTAGTTAGCCAAAACTAGCTAGGAGTGATAAGAGCACTAATGTTGTTACAGTGTTTGTCACATAATACTTTTTTCTTCATATCAGCACAAAAGGTGTTCCAGCTAGCATTTTCTATGGAAAGAAAACACCTAACTGGACAATTTAAGACTGATTGCATCCATTCTGATGTATCTATCACAGGGCCCTCTTTGACTGTGTAACTGCATTGTCTATGTATGTTGTATGATGAAGGTCAATCTGCACAATGTGCTATCCTATAAAAGCACAATAAACTCTCATTGCAAAGAAATGAATGTAAATGCTTATAAGTTCACTTATATGTTTATATAATAATAATAATAATAATAATAATAATAATAATAATAATAATAATGTTGGTAATGTTGTCCTAAGCATGGTATTAAAGTCCATAAGAACCTAGGATTATAAACTTCACTCTAAAGTAAACACTTTTATACAACTTCAAACACATGACTATCAAAACATAAAATGTTATATCAAATCAAAGCTCACTTTCTCACATAAGTGCAATCAGGAATCGTTTGCTCACACTGCTGTAAAATATTTAGACCAGCACCATGGCAGCACCGATTACTGTATCTATGTAGAGATGATAACAAACAGTAAATGCGTATTTCTGACACAGGTTTGAAGTGACAAGCTGGCATATTGCTCCCCAGGCTCCTTTTAGGAGGGGAAAGGGGTAGATAAGCTGGCTCAAATCCACCCAATGAAACAGCGCCAGTCCGTAGAGATCATGCACTCTCCTAAGGTGTTGTAAACAGGTAGTTCTTCCTGCCATCCTGCCACGATGGACTTTAAATGTGATTCTAACTGTCTGTATGAGACTCTGTAAATCACCATTTTTGACCTGGTTCTATTAAAAAGAAAATACAAAAAATGTTGGATTTTAATATAAATAACACCTTTTTAATTGTGTATGTATTGCAAAACATCTGGGGTTATGGTGGGTCCTATGATAAAATATGTGTTAGAAAGGCCAGACAGAACCAAAACTTATCAGGACTGAGTACCCTCAAAGCTTTGCAGCACAAACAGTATTTGTTAGGTGGTAGAGAAGCCATCACCCTAAACATGTTCTTTCTCTTAGTTATGGTGGTGTTAATACTGATATAGTTTGGGGCAAACTAAGATTAATTTTAAAAAAATCAACCTAAATGTAAGAAGGTCACTGGGAAAAGGTCCATACTATGTATTGCCAGAGACAATAATGATGATGAAAGTCGACAAGTTTCTATTGAGCACCAGGACTAATACTCTACAAGCCAACAACAATATTTGACTTTTTTTACATGGATATTTACTCATGCTTTTATCTCAAATGACAAAACAGGACACAGCTAAGCAGCTGATGGTGAGAGATCTTGCTGAAGAACCCAACAGTAATATTTTAATGTTGCTGGTTCTACAACCTTAGCTGTTTAGTAGCTCAGTAACCTGAACCACTGAACTACCACTTTTCTGAGCCACAACTACTAAAGTTAGAGCGAAGATCAATTTAATATTTTCAAATTTTTCCTATTAGTTCACTGTAAATGCAAAATAATCCATAGCAGCTACTGAATGACATGCTATTCAAGATGTAGGTGTTAATCCGGTTTCCATCCTGTTATTTGCTCATTCATGAACAAATTTCAATTGTCAGATAATGACGAATGTTTGTTAATTTATTTATTTACTAAACTAGTGTCTACATTATAGTGTCTATATCAATACTAGGGAGAGTGTGTCTTTCTCCACCATGCTTCTTAGCAGTCTACACACACTTATAATGGTTAGTATATCTTAATTCTTAAATTGAAAACGTTAAATTTTTATTTAAATAATTAGTTTATATTTGATTTTGGTGAATTTGAAAGCATCCTAGAGTAAGACTGCCCTCTGCTGTATCTTCACGAGGTCGAATAGCGTGAGAGAGAAAGAGAAAGAGAGAGAGAGAGAGAGAGAGAGAGAGAGAGAGAGAGAGGGAGTGAGAGAGACATAGCAATTAACTTAATCTAGATCCTTACAGCTTTATATATTTTTCCTTTTATTAAGCACTGTTTTAAATAAACCATGTTGCTCCTCTTATGAATTAATCATGGTTAATCATCTGTATTTTATTCTAGTATCTGTATTATAAAACCCTAAATGTAGTCACTGACACCTTTTTAGACTAGTTGGCTTGTGCATATTTAATAAAGGTGCAATTGTGAACATGTTACAAGGGTTCCTCACTTTATTGAACAACAGAAATAGTGGACAAGATTCCTTTATATGTGTATGCCATGGGTTTCCCTTTAGAGTCCCTCTTCAAATGCACCAGATCTTGTAGAAATGATGGAGGGTGAGGTCTGGGTCAATGCTCTAACAAGTAAATGTCATCCTCAAACCTCTAATGCTTGACCATTGTATACCCCTGAGCACTGGAGAGACCAGCTGAGTGGGGTTGGAAAGACTGGATAAAACACTAACTTGACCGTCATAGAACTTGCAAGTCTCCTATCACCCAAGATCAGTCAAGGCAAATAGATAAAAAAAAAACACAGTGGTAGGCCAGGGTCTTAGTTGTGGAAAGATCTTAAGTCACTCATTTGTGTCTCCTAGCACTTTACATGCATGGGGAACATATACAGTTTTTCTAAGGCTCTTATGTAGATGATTGGTTTTAGTGAAACACTAGGATCAACAGAAGACACCCTTAAGTAAGTTCTTTTACCCGAACTGAACTGCTCAACATCAATTGCTCAGAAAAATAAATAAATACAAATCCTGACCACACCTGTCCATGAATTTTCACCAGACTTGGTGGGGACACTACTCTACCTGAGTCCTAGAATTTTTTTTATTTTGGAATGTGTAGGTCAAAGGTTAAGGTCAGAGAAAAGTCACAAATGTTTGGAGAGAGGGTGCTTATAACTTTGAAACATGTGCCAGTAGATATGCCATTACTCTGGAACACTAAAAGGATCCCATATATGGACTTCTAAGTGAGACAGTTACCTTTGACCTTGAGTGTAAGTTTTATTTATTTATTTATTTATTTATTTATTTATTTATTTATTTATTTATTTATTTATTTTATTTTCATGACTGCTAAAAAGCACTAACACTTGAGACTCCTTCCCTGTAGTATGTTTACTAAACTCTTCATGCTTATACTCCTTCTGTCCACATAGAAAACCTAGTCACATCAACAGTATTTATTTCTTGGTTAAATAAAATCAAGTTTTCACCTCTTTATTAGGCCTTAGAATATGTGAGGAGTCTGCCGTATAAGCCCTACTAAATTAGTCATTGCCATAGAAACAATAATGTAATAGAACTAGCGCATTAATATAAACCTGTAATTTGAATTATAGCCTGCTGTCAGACCTGCTTTCCAGGATATTTAATCAAACCTTTCTGACCAATCAGGATCAAGAGGAGTGCTGTGTATAAAGAGTATGGTTCTGCCTGTCCATTGTGGTCTTGTTCTTAAAGCTGGTGAATTTTTCCTCTCTGAGGCTTTATAATCTTGACACCAGGGTTAAGTATTGAGTCAGTAGGAAGACCTTGGGTCTTATATGCACATATAACCATGCTTAAAACCTCCCACTGTTCACCAATGAGGACCTGTCTGATTCAAAATATCCTTGTTGGGTATATGAAGCCCTGCAGATTCAACTGCCTGTTTCTGATTAAACATCATTCCTCTTGTTCTCTGTTCCACTGCCTGCTGCGCTACTGTAGATTAGCTCTCAATCACAGCATGCCCATCCAGCACTCTAATAACAGTAATCCTGTCTGAGGATTCAGGGCTGAATAAACTCAGAACGAGAGCTGCAATGCATTTAAAGGGGGCATAACCAGACACAGTGCACAAATACAGTCCATTCTATTGTACTGGAATGGTGAAGGCAGTTGTTTTGTTTTTGCTATACACTAGGGGCATTTAGGTTTATGATCAAAAGATGCATATAGGATGATCGAACACAATCTTGGCCTGATTTTTACATCTTAGAACATGCCACTTTTAATTTTTATGTAATTTTTATAATTTATTTTTAAATTTCTTCTTTGCAGAGTCATCCCAATCGTACACTCTGATTGGGTAATTCCAGCAATCTGGAATTCTATACGGTCCAGACCCTGATTCCAACTTTTATGCAAATTTTGCAAACATTTATCAATTACAAGAGCATCCACCTTACAAAATGTAATGATAAAACAAATTAACATAATGAAAGTGAATTTTACTATCCCAGAGAGGAACCTTTCAAATTTTGGCAGAATTTACTGAAACTTACTTAAAGTCACTCATAGAAAGCAAGTAAATGGCAATGAGAAAAAAAAGTAATTTTAAGATTCTAATATTTAGGGTTAGTCCAAATAGAAATAGAAGCCATAAAATTTCAGGATCTGGACCCCCAGCTATATATATATATATATATACATGAAGACTGCAGTTGCTATATATATGTATACGCAAGATCTCACCCCGTGAGGTCAAAATGATCATGGGAACAGTGAGCAAAAATCCCAGAACCACACATGGGGACCTAGTGAATGACCTGCAGAGAGCTGGGACCAAAGTAACAAAGGCTACCATCAGTAGCACACTATGCCACCAGGGACTCAAATCCTGCAGTGCCAGACGTGTCCTCCTGCTTGGGCCAGTACATGTCCAGGCCCATCTGAAGTTTGCTAGAGAGCATTTGGATGATTCAGAAGAGGACTGTGAGAATGTCATATGGTCAGATGAAACCAAAATAGAACTTTTTGGTAAAAACTCAACTTGTCGTGTTTGGAGGAGAAAGAATGCTGAGTTGCATCCAAAGAACACTATACCTACTGTGAAGCATGGGGGCAAAACATCATGCTTTAGGGCTGTTTTTCTGCAAAGGCACCAGAACGACTGATCCGTGTAAAGGAAAGAATGAATGGGGCCATGTATCGTGAGGTTTTAAGTAAAAACCTCATTCCATCAGCAAGAGCATTGAAGATGAAACGTGGCTGGGTATTTCAGCATGACAATGATCCCAAACACACCACACAGGCAATGAAGGAGTGGCTTCATAAGAAGCATTTCAAGGTCCTGCAGTAGTCTAGCCAGTTTTCAGATCTCAACCCCATAGAAAACCTTTGGAGGGAGTTGATAGTCTGTGTTGCCCAGTGACAGCCCCAAAACATCACTGCTCTAGAGGAGATCTGCATGTAGGAATGGGCCTAAATACCAGACTTACAGAAAACGTTTGACCTCTGTCATTGCCAACGAAGGGTATATAACAAAGTACTGAGATGAACTTTTGTTATTGACCAAATACTTACTTTCCACCTTAATTTGCAAATAAATTCTTTAAAAATCAGACAATGTGATTTTCTGGATTTTTTTTCTCATCTTGTTTCTCATAGTGGCGGTATTAGAGGCAAAATTGGAGACCTCTCATCTTTTAAGTGGGAGAACTTGCACAATTGGTGGCTGACTAAATACTTTTAGTATTTATATACAGTACAGACTAAAAGTTTGGACATACCTTCTCATCCAATGAGTTTCCTTTCTTTTCATGACTATGAATATTGTAGATTCACACTGAAGGCATCAAAACTATGAATTAACACCTGTGGAATTATATACTTGACAAAAAAGTGTGAAACAACTGAAAATATGTCTTATATTCTTGGTTCTTCAAAGTAGCCACCTTTTGCTCTGATTACTGCTTCGCACACTCTTGGCATTTTCTTGATGAGCTTCAAGAGGT
>JAOUQZ010000027.1:6727866-6741276 GCA_028564935.1 Neosilurus hyrtlii
GTTGCATATCTGCTACATGAAGTGAAAGGGTTAACAACCTAGAATTTATTTATTTGTTTATTTATTTACTTTTTTTTGTTGGTTTGTTTTTATATTATTTTATAGCCCCAAATCAACTTTTTTTACCTAGTGAAATAATTTTAACACAATTAAATATGGACTTGCTTAACAGAGGATTAACAGTACTACAGTATATTAACACATTTTTATATGCAAAATTTAAAAGGATTTACATATCTCAAAATCCATTTGGATAAATCTCAATCATTTATCATTGTTGGAAATTTTGTTAGAACAAAAGAATCAAGATATTTCAACATCTTTCATTTTTTTATTCCACTGGGGGAAAAAGTCTGTTAAAATGTTGAAAAGTTTGTTAAAGCTATTTTTGTGAGCTGTAGCTGAATATCCTGCATGCACAACATTAAAATGTTAATTGACGTGACACCAGGAAAGAAATACTCCTCGGTAGCAGACATTTGTTCCATACTGTATGCAAATATTTTTGAATATTTTTATACAAATGTTGCAAAACAGTGTTTCATCTGTGCATGATGGTCTACTTTCTGCTCTCGCTCAACATCCGGTTCGGTCTTACACAGAGCATAAAAGCATTAAATGCCCAGGCAGACAAGCCACAGCAGTAGACCTCAGCAACTGTAATGCATTAGGCACTTGGGCTCTTAACCTTCCTCAATAACAGAAATATTAGCCAGGCATGTTAATGCTTTTTCTGAGGTTTCCATGGTGGCTGCGCTACTCGGCACAACGCAACAAAAGGGTGATAACATAACCGTACCATCCGTGTGCTATTAGCGAAATGGGAACTAAACATCTCACTCTTCCTGAATTCAACAGATAATGTCACACATGCTTCACTCTGTTTTTTTTTTTTAATGTGTGGGCAGTATTCCACTGAGCCATTTTGCGGAAAAAGTGTTGTAAAGCTACCACTAAGAGACAGACCCCTAATAAGGTATTTACCTAATTGGTCTATTAAAGCTATGTTGGTTTTAATGGCCAGAAAAGCCCAGTGTAGTGCACAGTCTTTTACAACCATGTTGTACACTGATTGATGTACAGCATAACTTTTGCATTATCAAGCTCTGCACAAGTTAAATGTGCTTCGTTTTGTATGAAAAATATTTATGCCGACTGCAAAGTGGGGTAAAAGGTATATTATAATGATAAAAAAAAACAATGACTGACAGAGGATTCCTTTGTTTAACCTGAATGGCAAATATTTTCAAACCTTAGTATCAAAACCAAAATATTGAAACCAGGGCTTAATAAATTGCTTTTTTTTTTATTGATCAGTGAAGCCACCATTTGCAGATATTACAGCTGAACACACTTGTGGCATTCTTTCCACAATGGGAATTAAATATTGTTCTGGAAGTTCTTCTGTTGCAGAAGTTCTCACAAATGTGTTGCATTTGTTGGTGGCTTTGACATCCACGTGTCCATTTTATCTCAAAACCATCTTGATGGGATTTAAGTCTAAGTAAAATCTAAAGACTGCGCTGCCATTCCATAATTTCACACCTTCCCTCTTGTTCTTTTATTTTAAAATAGTTCTGACATCCCTCCTACCTTTTCAGCTTCAACCCTTTACTGGACTTGAACTGTTTCAATAAAATGGAATAAAACATTAGACCAAAAGTGTAAGTATTTTTCTGGCAAGGGATTTGTCCAAATCGGATCGAAATAACAATAAGATAATAGTGAGACTTTCAGTAAAGGGAAGCTCAGGCTTTGGCTACTGAAATGATCTGTAGGAAGACTGGAATTACTCACAGAAACAATCAGTATTGTAAAAGGAGGTTCTAATAGTGTTAAAAGGTTTGGGTTTGATCTCTGTGGTTAAGATTGTACTAAATGATCCAGATTTATTACACTATCCATCATCCCGTGTTTCCCATCAGCATTTTCTGAATTTCCTGTTCATGTAGCAAAAACACAGAAAGATTGGTATTCATCCAAAACTACCCAATATCTCAATTTTCTACCAGAGTACAAAGAAAGTAGTAAAAAAACAAATAAAAAATTTAAATATTGTGCATTTTTATGAATTGTATGATGCTTTAATATCACTTTCACTCACTCACTCAGTTTTCATTCCTCACCCATGATGCACATTTGTGGTTTCTGTTGCAATGTATGTTTTTACATGCATCCTGCAGAACCTGTTATCTAAGACAAACATCCATTCACATTCACACATAAGGGCAGTTTGTACTGTGCCTGAACTGTGGGAAGAAACTGGAGCACCCAGAGGAAACCCATGCAAGCACGAGGAGATCATGCAGATTTCATACAGAAACTCCCTTGCTGAACACGGGGCTCAAACCCTGGAGTTTTTTTTAGCAATGGGGCTAGAGTTCTAACCACTACATCACTCTTCCCCCTTAAGATTTAATATAATGCTAGAATAAAAATACGGAATAATAAAAATACTGAATAGTACTGAAACTGTTAACCAGACCAGATGAAGTTTAACCAGTCTGCTCAGATTTTGTGGATCTGGACCTGCCTTAAACTCAAATTCCAGTTCTTTATTAAGAGGCCTTTATCACATATACACTACAGCACAATTTTCTTCTTAGCATATCCAGGCCTGATGGGAAGCTGATAGGGCATTTTACCTTTTGAGATCCTTTTTTGCTTACTATGTTTGTAAAGAGTGCTTATTTGAGCCGCTGTAGTTTTCCTGGGAGCTCTAATCAGTCAGGCTGTTGTCCATTTACATGAAAAAAGATGTTTCTGTCTGAAGACCTGCCACTCACTGGGATATATTTTGTTGCTGTGAAAATGCGTGAAAATCCTTAGCAATGATCAAGTTCCGGGAAATACTCAATCCAGGAATTTTTAGTCATATCCATTTCCCACCCGTCAAGTATTGCCTTCTCTATCACACGACCACAACCAACCAGGAAGGGGCGTAAACATGCACATTCCCCATCTGTGACATGCAATGCTGCCACCCGCCTCTTTTCCAGCTGCTGTGCATGAGTATTTTGGGGCGGCCTGACACACTTGGAGAGAAAGCGTAATCCGCCCCCTCATATGAATGAGCTCACAGATGCCTATGATTGGCTAGTGATCACTGTGAGTGACAGGGAAGTGAGCATATGCCACCCCTCCCACTCATGAGATCTGCGATCTCCAGGTTGATAGTCATGCACCTTGTCAATGCGCCACTCAGGAGTCATGATGTGACTATTTTTAACAGTGACCACATGTACATGTACATTATATACATATACAACTAGTGTAAGTGAATAATGAATACATCAAATTACTAGTTCAAGTTTCTAATGAATAGAACAATCGCTATGATTCGCTATTGTACAACAGTAATACCTCCATACTTCGGGTACATGCCTGCTGACAGAGGAGAGAGAGAGAGAGAGAGAGAGAGAGAGAGAGAGAAAGAAAGAGAGAGAGAGAGAGGGAAAGAAACTGCACAAAGCTACAGCTATTACTCCACAGCAACTCTTGTGACTGTGACTGTCTCTTATTGTTGGCCTTGTGGAATCTCTGTCATCTTGCCTTTAATAGCTGTGATCAAATAGGTGCCTGCTGAGAAGAGAATGTCCTCCAGCTCCGACAGCACATCCGCAAGCTATTTAGTTCAATTCAGTTTCGATTCAATTTCATTTGTATGGCTCTTTCACCAACAGATATTGTCAGCAGCTTTACTGAAATCTGGGTCTAGAGACCTCTAATGAGAAAGCAAAAAGCAACAGTAGAACGACAGAATAAAACCCACCAAGCTCACTCAGATGGCTCTCAAGGAACCTTGAGTGGAGTCAGCCCCAACAAGACAAGCCACTTTCCTCTGGGTGATACTGGGTAGTGGGATTTTGGGATCATGCTCATAAGAGATTATAGCAGTGTTCTTGTACAGACAGTTATACAAAGGATGGGAAAACAGGACTGTGCTATACATTTACAGATATTGAGTAGGGGTTTAATATGAGCAGCGCTCTTAGATGCTGCCTCATCACCACACAGTTTTACGTGTTAATGTATATGTACTTGAAGTTGATTTTTTTTTACTTATGTTCCCATTATGCAGCTTAGGTTTAGAGCATGTAGTGGCTCTGTGGTTAAGGCTCTGGGTCGCTAAACTGAAGGTTGGTGGTTCACTCTCCAGTGTCACCAATCTGCCACTGTTGGGCCCTTGAGCAAGGCCCTTAACCCTCAATTGCTCAGTTATATAAAAGGAAAAAAAATGTAAGTCACTCTTGATAAGGGTGAATGCCGTAAATGTAAACTTTGCTGACCATGTCCTTGACATTCCATCTCGGGGAATATTCATCAACATCTACTTTGCTTTTCTATAATTTTAACATGTGATGTTTTAGTTAGTTTTTTTGCTTTTATTATGTTCCCATGTAGTATCACCTCAGGCTCAATGGACATCACTAAATAATCCATTTTCGGTCTATTTCGTGATATCAACTTAGTCTTTGGGGAATACATGATGGCGCAGTGGTTAGCATGTCACGGCAAGAAGGTCTTGGGTTTGATTCCCGGGCATTTCCGTGTGGAGTTTATATGTTCTCCCCGTGCTTGTGTGCGTTTCCACCGGGTACTCTGGTTTCCTTCCACGATACAAAAACATACACATTAGGCTAATTGTATGTTCCTTAGGTGTGAATGTGATTGTGAATGGTTGTGTGTGTTTTAGCCCTGCGATGGCCTGTTCAGGGTGTACCCCGCCCTCGCCCCAAGTCGGCTGATATGTGTGCCAGCCTCCCAACGACCCTAATTAGGATTAAGAATGGCTTAGAAAATGAATGAATGAATGTGTTATGTGTTTTAATATGACTGGAACAAAAAAAAATAAAATAAATTTTTTTAAAAATTAAAAAAAAATAAACAAAATAATTAATATGACTGGAACACTGTAACAAGCTCACTTTGGTGGTGCAAGTTCTTGCACTGAGGGAATTGTGAAAAAATGTACAACATCTAGTTTTAAGAGTCCTAATGCACAATGTTGTGTCCTCAACATAGAACTCAAGAATGCGACTAGGTTTTGCATAAATGTTGAATTTTTTTTGCTCTTTATATGGGCTGCAAAAGTGTTTTTCTACTCCTTTAGCAACTTGTCATATATCAGCGTAGATGCATTATACACACATAGACAAGCACAAAGTGTAAATAAATAATCACTTCTAACAACACAACCTTGAAATTAACACAAAAGTATGGACAAACCCACCTGTGAGAAATCATGCCCTTGTGCCTGTCTTGTACTGCGCTTGGCTTCATCCATTAACAATGATGCTTGGCCTATTCTTAAATGAATGGGTCACTCAGAAATTTTGTTTCTTTTTTCTTCTTCTTCCTCTTTCTCTTGATGACTCTGTAAGCAGAATAGGCAGACAACCCCCCTCTGGGTTAGAGGACTTGATTAATGATCTGGAAAACGCTTTGCCTTTTCAGATGATTAAATAAAATTGACTAGATTTTTTTTTTTTTTTTTTTTTTTTTTACATTTTATAATAAAGTGAGCGCATGCATGGTTGAAGTGACCTGATGAAAGAAAAAAAAAGCTCACTCTAAGGGCAGAAACTGTATTTTGTTGCAGGCCTGAGAGCACAGTGTCTCCTCATGCAGAAGAAAGCACTCTGTCGCCCACTGATGACAGTACCTGATGTCCAAATGTGCATCTCGGCGCAGAAACATGAAAACCTCCCTAGAAAAGCAAGAATTTTTTTCCCCCCAGAAGTTTTCAATTTCCCATTACATTATTGACCACTGGGGCATTCTGCATTCAGTTTCTCTGCTGAAGGGGAAGAAGGAATCTGAATGGGAAATAATAAGGATTTTGACAAGGTTGTCAGGTTGTTTTCATGCATGTCAGGTTAGAGTTGTTTTCATCTTTTTTTCCTAAATAATACATTTGATAAAGAGGGACACAGCTAACCTGGTAAAGAAGCAACTATTTGGACTATTGACATTACCAATGTGGTGCTTAGAAACAGTCCTTCCTGTGTCCTTAATACAAAGCTGGATTTAATCAGGGTGGCACGTGGCATAGTGGCTAGCACATCTGCCACACAGCAAGAAGGTCCTGCGTTTGAGTGCCGGGATTGGGCGTTCCTGTGCTTGTTCTCCCTGTGTTGGTGTGGGTTTCCTCCGGGTACTCCGGTTTCCTCCCACAGTCCAAAAGCATTATTAGGTTAACTGGCTGTTCCAAACTGCCCCTTGTTGTGAGTGTGAATGTGAACGGTTGTGTTGTGCTATTCAAGGTGTATTCTACCTTCGTCCAGAGTCAGCTGAGACAGGTTCCACCCTTCCCGCAACTCTAATAATAGAATTAAGTTGTTCCGCAAATGGGTGAGCGAGTGAGTGTATACTGACCAATCAGAATGAAATATTGAAATATCTGTTTAATAAATGGTAGCATGTTAGAACAAACACATTAATATAAATTTTGTAGCACAGCAGCGTAGTGATTTGCACGTCCACCTCACAGCAAGAAGGCCTGGGATCAATTTCCGGGCTCAGGCGTTTCTGTGTGAAGTTGGCATGTTCTCCCTGTGCTTGCATAGGTTTCCTCTGGAAACTCCGGTTTTCTTCCACAGTCCAAAAACATGCACAGTAGGCTATTGGCTGTTCCAAGTTGCCCCTAGGTGTGAGTGTGAGTGTGAATGGCCTGGCGAGCTGTTCAGTGTGTACCCCGCCCTTGTCTAGGGTGGGCTGAGATGGGTGCCAACCTCCACGTGACCCTAATTAGAATAAAGCGGCTTAGAAAATGAATGAATAGATAGTAAGCACCAGTCAGAGATTATTATAGTTGACTATATTAATTAATATGAAAAAGTATTTTTGATTCAGGAACAAAGATTTAGGTCATAAATTATTCCAAAATGTTAAACATTTACTCCAAATATAAAACCCATACCAGACCTCACATATTGACACAACTCATCCTTTTAATGTCTGTCGCAAGACCTGGTCAGTGAGAGTACTGCAGCAGGCTGCATCTTTCACGCAGAACTTCCCTATCAGTAGCACAGATAATTAGGAGCCGTTCCCAGCAGCATTGATCACACACAGTGCAGATCGTTGCACTTTCCGAGGAGGTCTCTCTTCATCAGCATCAAACCTGTTCGAGCAGAAAAACTGCAGTTTCCAAATGATGTTTACACTCAGGGCTCTGATGTCTGTGCTTAGTGATATACCCAGTGTAGCGGGCATACCTTCCTCACCAAGCGCCAGAGGGAATGATCTATTGCTTAATGATCCTTTGCTTACGGGACGCCAATAACAGTGTGTGCCTTTTATAGAAGGATTAAATAGTCAGGAATACAGCTCTGTACGTTTTAAAGGTCAACCAGCTTGTTAGGCTAAAAACAAATGAAGCCATGAAACAATTTCATTTAAATCCAGTAGAAATATAATTCGGGACAGTTGGGTGGAAGTTGAAACAAACAGGGACTAAGAAGGAATTCATTTGTCAAACCACTTGTTCCTGCTAGGACCTCAGGTTGGCTGAAGCCTATCTCAACCAACTTTGGGTGAAGGCAGGGTACACTGGCCCAGTACAGGGCCAACACACACACAACAACACTCAAACTCACACTTAGGGACAGCTTAGAACATCCAACTAGTTTAATGTTCATGTCTTTGTACTGTGGGAGGAAATCGGAGTAGCCAGAGGAAACCCACACAAACATGAGGAGAACATGCAAACTCCGTACAGAAACACCCTCGCTGAGTCTGGGACTTGAACCCAGGACCTTTTTGCTGTAAAGTGGATATGCTAACCACTACACCATCATGCCACCCTATGAAGGAATTGAAATTAATAAATCAGAATGGTGTTAAGGTGTAGCCTATTAGAAAATCTGGCTCAGTAATCCAACCTTTAAAAAACAGCTTTAAAAATAACAAGTGAGAACTTAATATTGGACACATTTTATTATTTTTTTATTGTAACCACCAGATTATGGTTCAATCACTGTGCCCTTTTAAAAAAAACATTTCATGATGTGGTTGTTTAGAAATAGCAGCATTCTATCTGCACTAAAATGAATACATGCTATATCATATCAGCCTTATCTACAATATTTCCTTACAGCAACAATTCATGCAACACTTCAGCCAGTGTCTGAAAACAATACCCTTTGTCATGCACCTGCGCACTCTTCCTAAACCTCAGAAAGCCCTTCCCATTCTGCGGCTGTATTTGAACACAGAGAGCCTGCAAATGCTGTGAGACGAGGGAATGCCGAGCATGTGTCGGAAAGGTGCTACGAGACCCACTCGCTTAATGGCATCCTGACAAACAGCTGCCTGTGCGTGGGCAAATATTTATTCAGCATGGATATCTGACATTACCAGGGCTTATCACTATATAAACAGCTTATACAAACATGTTAAGGATGACCTGTTGGGTGACAGAGTGTGAGAATGACTTACTTTACTTGCTTTTACAGATAAATGATGTCAAGGAGCCTGGGGATTTAAAGCATGCTTGTTTTAGATGTAATAGAAAAAAATTGGCTGCTAAGTCATATATCTAGACCAGGAAATAATAACATAAATGATTGCTTGTTTAAATGTCGCTGAATGCTGTATATATGAATCCGGAATGAAAATATACTGTTCCTATTTTGTAAAATAAATCGCATAGAAAAATGCTCTTTTTATTTCTCTGCATTCTTTTATATTTTGTAAAGAAAGTACATTTTTGTTCTATTGTTGCTGTTATAATAATAATAATAATAATAATAATCATCATCATCATAATCATCATCATCATAATTTTTATTATTATTATTATTGTTGTTGTTGTTATTATTGTTGTTGCTGAATTGTTGTTGCTATTGCTATTGCCATAATTATTATTGTCATTGTTATTGTTGTTATTATTATCATTATCGTTATTATCACTACTGCTATCTATTTTACTTATTTTATTTATTTTAGTTATTATTTCATTAAATTATATCATCCTAAGGAGTGTATGTGTGTATATCATTAAGATGTCTATCTATCAATATCTATCACTCTCTCTCTCTATCTATTTATCTATCTGTCTGTGTGTCTATCTATCTATCTATCTATCTATCTATCTATCTATCTATCTATCTATCAATCTATCTATCTCTTTTTCTCTCTCTATCTCTCTCTCTATCTCTCTCTCCCTCTATCTATCTATCTATCTCATTTCCATTTTTATAAAATCTCACTAATGGACTTATTCTACTATATGTTTCAATATAAATTAATATAATCTGTATATATATTCCAGAAAAAATATAAAATGCCAATATCTGTGAATACATATAAGGTTTTACTCTAGGGACAGTCTTGATCTGTTTACAATAAACATATTATCCAGTAAAACTTTGAAATACAATCACCATTTGTTCATCACTCCATCGACGTGGCCTTATGTCCTTTAAAGCTCTTAAGCAAGTGTTTATCCTGGCATACTTTTGCTTTCATTAAATCTATTGGTATCAGGTCACACAAAGGTCACACTCATGGCGAAATGTGTGTGCGGTTATTTGTAAATGTATATTTATAAGTTTTAAATGGGTATTTGGGTGGAGTTAATCTGTTCGAGACATGATCCACTTATAGTGGAGCTCACACGCGGAGCACCATTGATAAGGAAAAAGCGTCTGACCATCGAGTTGCTTTTGGAACGTCAAGAGAAACCTATAGCATACATCCATACATCCTGCGTCCTTCCGGCGTATGTGTACACATGGGAACCCTGTGTTACTCTGAAAATTTTATATCATAAACAGGAAAAACGTAAGAATTTTTTTTGGGAAAGGGTAATATAGAGAAGAAGAGGCATATAATAGACGTCATCGGTAATGGCATGAAATAAACAAACAGACAAATAAACAACGATATTCTTGTGTTATTGAAATGTTCTATAAACCTATGCTTTATAAACAGTGTATTCTACATGTCGAGACTAAGATTGCGTGTTTGGTTACTTCATTTTTATTCTCTTCTATAAACAAGTTATTAAAATGAATTAATCTTTATATATGTAGTATATGTGTACGGGGTTTGAGATTTCCCATTTAAACTTGTCAAGTAAGTGAAATCATATGGGAGCTCTGCTTAGAGGCAGTGCCGAAATCGATATATATTATACAATATACAATGCATTCACATTTGATGCTAAAGGAAAGCCTATAGATGGGATTTTTGTGCAACCTGTAGATGTTAGCAGACACAACATGTGGTGTGTGTGTGTGTGTGTGTGTGTGTGTGTGTGTGTGTTATAAAGGATGACTGGTGCTCACCTTCTGTCCTGCAGATTTTACACTCTTCTCCCTCAGGCACGAGCACAGATGCTGCATCTCTGTCAAATGGCTACCAAAAGAACACCACTCCTCTAATCCTATGTGTAGCCAGCATTAAAAATTGGATTCAACAGGGATAAGATTGGATTAAGCCGCTAGATTTAAAAATATATAAAAAAGAGAAGAAAGTAAAAAGCCCATTTATGTTAGCACATAATCTTCTTTCACTATGTAAGAGCATCAAGCAGCCCAGCAGATGCCAGTCAAAGTGTATATAGTTATCCACTGGGCACTTTCTTCTCCTAAAACTGGGAATTTATTAGGATTATTGCATTTTTTTCATCTTTATTGTAAAGATTCATCATTTTGATGGCCCTGGATAAAACTTTGCAGAATAACCTTATGGTACCTTTGACCTGTGTAGTAGCCAGTTGGCCAGAGATCTGAGCTTTTACACTGATTTCCTATTTTTTCACAGTCTGGAAGTGGTGTCATGGCTCTTTTTTGTAACAAAATAATTCAGAGTGCTTTTAGGAAATTACCTCTCCCCAGGAAGCAATATATAGAACGTCTCTGAGAAGTGCAATGCAATTCTGTGCACAATCACATCAAGGCATGGGAATGTTTTTTTTTGTTTGTTTGTTTGCTTGTTTGTTTGTTTGTTTTATCTGTCACATTACTGTAATGTTTAAGCATTTTGGAAAAGAAATGTCATGACACATTAAGAGGAAAAGCATCAAGCATGATGCATATCAGCATCAACAATACGAACAACAATACTTAAAGAAAGGGTGGGATCACTTCCTAAGAAGCCACTTAGGAATCATGATAAATGATTCTTTATCTGGTTTGCTGATTCTTAATGGGTTGATGATTACAACAACTAATCAAGCTGTAACACAGATTTCACAATACATTATAACACCATGTGCTAGCCGTACCCCCTTTATAACTAATAATCACCTGGGAATAATTATAATTAACAATAAACAATTATAAGATAAATAACCCTATAAATATTCAAATATCATCATTCATTTGCTAAGCTGCTTAATCCTGAATAGGGTCGCAGGGAGGCTAGCTGACTCTGGGCGAAGGCAGGGGACACCCTGAACAACTCGCCAGGCCATTGCAGGGCCAACACGCACAACCATTCACACTCACACCTAAAGGCGATTCAGAACAGCCAATTAGCCTAATGTGCATGTTTTTGGACTGTAGGAGGAAACTGGAGTACCCGGAGGAAACCCATGCAATTACAGGGAAACTCCACACAGAAACACCCGAGACTCAGGAATCGAACCCAGGCCTTCTTGATGTGAGGCAGACATGCTAACCACTGTGCCACCATGCTGCCGATATTAAAATATCATCACAGTTAAATCAGTGCCTCATTTTAAAATATTTGATTTTTCTTCATAAGATATGATTGTTTTCATTTTCACAATGAATAAGGACACAGAACAATTAGCGAAAGATAAATAATGCTTAGAAGCACACTGTTGAAGTTTTACATGATTCTTGCCATTGCATAGGCTCAGGAACACTTCCAGAAATCACTGTCTGTGAACACAGTTCGCTGTGCCACCCACAAATACAGGTTAAAACAGAAATATGTAATTATGATCCATAAACTCTGCTGTTTTTTCTGGGCCAAGGCTCATTTGAAATGAATTGAGACAAAGTGGAAAACTGTTTTGTGGTTAGATGAATCGAAATCTAAAATTATTTTTGGGAAACATGGACGCCATGTCTTCCGGACTAAAGAGGAAACAGACAATCCGGCTTGTTATCATCACTCAGATATTTTTCGAAGTGTTCCTGAGCCTAGGCAGTGATTCCCATGACAGAATCATGCCTGTTTTTAACTCACTGTCATCTGAGGGCCTAAAGACCACAGGCATCCTATATGGATTTTTGGTCTTGTGTACTGCAGAGATTTCTCTACATTCTTCTTTTGATGATACTGTGTATTGTAGATAATAAGTTATTCAGTCTTTATAGTTTTACACTGAGGAACATTATTGTGGACACAGTTTTTTTGCAGATTGGCAAACCTCTGCCCAGATGCACTTTTTATACCCAGTCTTGTTACTGATCTGTTGACAGTTAGACAAATTAGTTGAAAAATGTTCCTCCAGCTGTTTCTTTTACTTCTCCAGCCTGTTTACCCCAACTTTTTTGCGACTTGCTGCTGCCAGCATATCAAAAATTAGCAACATTTTTTCATGAAATAATAAAACATCTCACTTTCAGTGTTTGATGTTTTTTATTTCTATTGTGATTAAAATAGGGGTTTAGAAGAATTGAAAATCTTTATTAATTGCATTGTTAATCAGTCATTATTAAGAAATTTTTTAGAGAACATTACTGCAGCTTTATGAGACATTATTGGAATTTGCTAGGATTACCAAATTATTACCAACACAGTTATATTCATTCATTCATTTTCTGAACCGCTTAATCCTAATTAGGGTTACGGGGAGACTGGCGCCCATCTCAGCCGACTCTGGGCGAGGGCAGAAAAAACACAGTTATAATTATTTATAAATGTGAGATCCATAAAATAGGTCATCAAATAGATTTAAATCATTTCCCAAAGTTTAGCTTGATTCCCCCTAAAAGTGGCCTGATGGTGTTGCTGTGGGGCAAATCCCAGAGTGCCATCTCACCCTTTAGCAGCACTTTCAGCCACGCTTGGAGACCTCTTGGGTTACATCTTAATCCCGTCCTCAATATGGCTTGCAATTGCAGGACTGAAATTACATGCATATGTCTGTGGTACTGTTCACACAGCCTGTCTGTTTTCACTACCAACAACTGCTGAGAGGCAGATATTCATTTCTGACGTATGCTCCTGGCGTGAGATGGGATTTATAGCATCTATATTCGCATGAAAGATTTTAGCCAGCTTGTAGTGGAAGGTGTTAGTGGTTACTAGTCAAACATATCCCTTACAAGAAAATGTATTAGTCCCAGAGGAATTTTTTAGAGTAGGTTAATCATGAAAATTCACTCCAGTGACTTGATCAGCAATTATGCAACATAAGTTCATTTGTGAAATGTTTATAATATTTCCTTCACAAATAGCAAAATGATAAAAAAAAATGTGGCA
>JAOUQZ010000027.1:6743213-6755713 GCA_028564935.1 Neosilurus hyrtlii
TCACTATGTAAAGCTGCTTTGTGACAATGTCAATTGTAAAAAGCGCTATACAAATAAAACTGACTTGACTTGACTTTCTTCCAAAAAGAAATAAACTTCCCAGCAGTGCAATGGCAGAACATTGTCTCGGTCCCTAATATCTTTTAATCATTTTAATAATTGTTTTCACACAGGCCACCACCATATTTTGAGGTGTTTAGTAATTGTATCTCAGTTTCTTTCCTTTTGATTCTTATTGATGCAAGACACAAAACAATGGTGAATCTTCTTATATTTCTGTCCCACTATTGAAACATAGCTGGCATCCGGCCATGGGTTGAACAAGGAAGTGAGAGAGAGATAGAGAGTGAGAAAGATAGAGCGAGAGAGAGAAAGAGAGAGAGAGAGAGCGAGAGAGATTGTTAGATGAATAGTATTTCCACCCGAGTGGCCGTGCGGGAGGGGTCGTGGAATCTCAGTGTGATTGCAGGTTGAGGTAAAGGTCTGCCCGGAGAGCATCGTCTCTGCTCAAAGCATTCCCCATGACCTTGTAGTAAGTGCTCTCTCTCTCTCTCTCTCTCTCTCTCTCTCTCTCTCTTTCTCATTGTACAGAGTGACAGCAGGACCCCACCAGTTCTCATCATATTCAGTGTCTGTCTATCTCACTGCTGTACAATAGAGGCATGCTGGTGAGGAGGGAAGGAAAGAAAAAGCATGTGATGAAAGATTAGCCCTTCTCTGGAAGAAATTCTTGGCTCGTGAGATTGATATCGGCTATCTGCTGGTATCAAACTCTTTTTTTCCCCCCATCTCTCCTCTTGTCTAGGAGCATGCTGGTCTTTCATCTTGATCACAGTATGGTTAATTGATCATACGTAAGGAGGATACATTACAAAATCTTATGCACATCAAAGACGTTGTAGTGCTGTTTTGCAATAAGCACACAGCGAGTGATGGTTCCTTCAACTGCAACATGAAATACTGTTCAGCTTCTCACATCATTCCATACATACAGTATAGTCATTACAAGAAAGCTATCATGCAGTGAACTGAAAATTTTCCCCCTTTCCTCCATGGCTTCATCAGTCTAATAAACAAATAGCCAAATTAATCAGGATCTTTGTGTCACCTGATGAAAATTATGGCCGCAAGGAGATCTGCAAGGAGATCTGCTCTGAGGCAACAGGTACTAGGATCCACGCCACATCTTTGAAGCTGATATTGCACATAGATTGCCCTTATCAAAGAAGAGCTAACCTGGTGGCATGTACAATCCTCGACTTGTACTTAGTTTCTCATCAGATCAATTACTCTCTGGCTGTGTGAGGCTGATGGGAGATCTCCTGTGAGATTGGCCACGTATGCATTACACCTGTAAAAGTGCACAGGAGTCAACCTTCAGTGCCTCTCATCAAGGACATGACAGGATGGAAACATCACACCGAAGAGCTTTCCTGTGATTTGTGTTGAGTCATTAATAGTGTGGCTAAATGGGAGGAAGTAGAAATATACCTTTAAGTACAGAACAGGATGCTGGCAATTAGCTGTGGTTACATGAAAAGGCATTTCTAGCAGTTTCTCTCCTGTCAGTGGTTTGCGTTTTTTTGTTTCAGTGTCTTTTGTTGTGTACATTTTAATCTAAAAGTAAAAATAATAATAATAATAATTAATTTCATTTCATTTCATTTACTGAACCGCTTTATCCAAAGGTTAAAGGAGCAGCAAATGAGTGATACACCCCATGATGGCTTGCCCGTCCATCACAGGGCCAACACACACAACCATTCAGACTCACGTTTACTTGTGACTTACTTAGGACTTTGGACTTACACATGGTAGGATCATAACATTTAAAAAAAACTTATTTTACCTTTTAAATGAACAAAATAAAAAGGCAGTTTTGAAGAATCTTTGTACTCTTCATTTGGGCTGTGAACAGATCAGTATGTGACTATTTTCTATGTTACTTAATTAATCAGCTATATTTATGACTTGATCATTGAACTACGGGAGGAAACCGAAGTACCTGAAGGAAACCCATTGCAGAAACCCCCGGCAAGCACACGTTATACTTGAACTCAGGACCTTTTTTCAGTGAAGTGGACGTGCTAACCACTACACCACTGTGCCGCCTGAAGATGCCCATTCACTACATTGAAATCACCCCAACTCACAGGCTTTGTTTCTCTTATTCACCTTTTTCATTTTTTGTTTTGTTTCTGTCTGTTTACAAAAACAATTATAATAAACAACAACATATTTAAGGAAAATTCGGGCTCCGGAGTGGCACATTGAAAAGTTATGTGACAATCAACCTGGAGATCACAAGCTCCATGCTGATGCCACAACCATCCATGACCGGGTGTACATGGGAGCTAATTGGCCAAGCCTTTTCAGGAGGGAGAGATTGCATACGCTCACTTTCCTTTCACTCACAGTGGTCACCTGCCAATCATGGGCGTCTGTGAGCTCGTTCATATGAGTGGGCAGATTTCCCTGCGAGTGTGTTAGGCCACCCCCAAATACGAATGCGCATCAGTTCGTAAAGAGGCGGGTGGCAGCACTGCGTGCCACGGAGGGGGCATGTGCATGCTTACCGCCCCTCCCTGGTTGGTGGTAGTCGTGTGATAGGGAAGGCAACACTTGATGGGCGGGAATCAGATACAACTAAAAAATTAGGGGACAAAATGGGGTGGGGATTTAAAGAAAATACTTGTGCATGTGTGAGGACTTGTGCATGAGTGCAACACCGATTCGTAGAAAGTGGAAAAGTCTGCGATGAATTGTCTGGCGTCTGGTGCAGGGGTCCATGACACTTGCGTAGAGGAGTAAGCAAATGGTTTCAGAAAGCCAGTGTGGCTGATTCTATTTTATTTCTAAGAGATAACCCTGTATTTCATGTTTATTTAATATACCTGGTAAGTGAATGGGCCCCTTTAATCTTAGCAATAAGGAGGACAACTGAGAGAACTGCATTTGTTTTTCATTAATTATTCAATAGGCACAGCTGTTACTAGTACATTTAGCCACTAGATCGTAATGTATATCACTAAAAGGTCATAAACGCTACAACCCATGTATTACATGCTATTAAATATCATACAGTGGCAGAAGAATAAAGATCTGATGATATCACCCCTCTATTTCTGTTTGATTGTCAGCTGCAAGTCCTTCTTTATTAGATTTGTAAATATTCCTGTCCAGCAAAAATGCTCTGGAGTTTCATTAGAATCTCTTTACATTCACAGAGAACATTTCACTCCTTGTTTATGGCGGTGTATCGTGCCAGAGGGCTTTTATTTCAGAAAGAACCAAAAGAAAAAAGACTTAAGCTTCCTGCAGCAGCAAAGCGTAAACGTCCTACCGTCAAAATAAATAAATATTTAAATAAAAATTAAAATAAACAAACCCAGAACAGAAAGACATGCCTGCAAGAGAAGCCTACAACATCCAGTGATGCACAATGCAGACAGTTCTCTTTGCCTGGTCAGGATTTCTGAAACAGGTCACTCTTGCCCCCCTTTGGCCAACGTGGATATTGCAGCTGGTCTGTTGCTCTCTCAATCAAGAGGAAACAATTTACTAATGAACCAACACTGCCAAGTCTCCATCCTGCTTTAGCCAAGCAACACTTAATTTCTTTAATTACACAGTTTATTAATTTTCTTTGCTTCAGCACATGCCCCACCATGGGTTGCTGCACAGAAGTGTCAAGAAAGGCAAACTTCAATCAGAGAAATTTCAGTTCCATTAAATAATAACCACTGAAGCAGTCGGAGTTCTTAATGAGGAGCGTCACGCAGGGGGCCGTGTGTGTGTGTGTGTGTTTTGTTCTTTGTTTACTTTAGCCAGCAAGCTAATTATAGATTAGTGCTCTGTTTCTTGCTTCGCAGTGGGGAGAGCAATTGTAGATTGGAGCTTGATTGTGTCAACAAAGCCTCGAACTACAACATGTACACAAACAACAAAAGAAACCTTTCTGCAATCACAGATTAATGTTTCTTCTTTCCTCAACCACCACAGTGGTTTTAATTCTCCCAGTTAATTGGATAACAGAAATTTTATTCGATTTAAGAGCTATGTGAGCATCTGGATTGGGTGGTAACATGCAACATTTACTGAGATACACTGAAGAAATTGAAAGAATAGCTGCTTCTAAACCTTTTAAAGGCATTAAGCAATATTCTTCCAGGGTCTCCAACCCCGACTCCAATCATCCCGCAGATAACAATACGCTCACCATTCACCATTACAAACTCCTGTACACCTGGCCATTCATACAATTACCCAATCAGTTAATCATGTAACAGCAGCACAATGCCTGAAATCATGCTGCTGCAGGTCAAGAGCTTCAGTTAACATTCACATGAAGCATCAGAATGAGCAAAAAGTATATAATTTCAGAGACTTTGATCATGCCATGGACCGGTGCCAGAGAGGTTGGTTTGAGAATTTCTGAAACTGCTGAACTCCTAGGATTTTCAGAAAATAGTATGAAAGTAAAAAAAAAAAAAAAAACCTCCAGTGAGAAGCACTTCTATGTGTGGAAACACTTTTTTTAATGAAATACGTCAAAGGAAAATTGCCCAAGAGCTTCAAACTAACAGGAAAGCTACAGCGACCAAATAACCACCCTTTACAAACACGCTAAGCATAAAAGCATCTGAGATTGTACAACAACATGCTGAACTTTAAGCTGGACGTGCATGAATGTGCTACAACACATAAACACAAAAAAACACATCAGGTTCCACTTTTGTCAGTCAAGTTCAGAAACCTGAGTCTGTGATCCTCAAAGATCCATCAAAACTGGACCATTCAAGATTAGAATCTTCACTACTGGCATTGTGTTTGGTTTAATAGTGTATACAAAACACTGTATGCATGTAAGTGCATCCCTAATTTGTTAAATGTTAGCTAGCTTGAGGGCTAATAACATTTGCTTCATATTATGACCATGCAAAGTAGCTAAATGCTAATGGTTAGCTGTCGCAATACAAAATGAATAAATATAAAGTGTAGCAGCAGATAGAGTGTGATGAAATATATTAGGTCATGTCTGTATTTGCTGAACCACTTTATCCCATTATGGTTGCGGGGAGGCTTGTGCCTATATGGGTGAAGACAGGGTACACCTTGAACAGCTTGATAGACCATCACAGGGTAACAACCACTTAACCATTCAGCTGCACACTCACACCTAGGAACAATTTGGAATGTTTGGACCGGGGGAGGAAACCACAGTACCTGGAGGAAACCCACGCAAACACAGGGAGATCATGCAAACTCCACACAGAAACACCTAAGCTGTGAGGCGGACATGCTAACTATTACACCACTGTGCCGCTAAAGCTTTTAGATGCTTAAACAAAAATAAAGATTATATTTTTATAGATTATTTAATATAAAAATAAAATAAATTTTTCTTTGGGAATGTAAGTAAAAGTCAAAAGTATTTAATGGAAAAAAAACTTAAGTACAACAAGTACAAATACATTAATTCAGTGATAAAGTAATGGAACTTTGTTACTTTTCACCTCTGCTAAATTTTATTTTAGTTTTTAAGGATGGAATTATAAACGTAAATTTTTTTTGTTTTGTTTTTTGTTTTTATTTGTAAGAAAATTTTAGCCTAATATTCCAGGATATTCAAAATGCATTTGCTGTATCGCAAACATTTCAAATGGCATCTAAAGAAAAGTTTCTATTCTGCTTTTACTCAAATGTTTTCACATTCCTGCATGTACTGTAGGACATTTTTAAAACTGAATAGCACTTGAATATTGTATGGGGATTTTTTCATGCAACAATCGTATCACTTTTGTATAAACATTTTACAATTTGATTTAAAGACATCACCTATTTTCCCACAACAGACCTACAACACAAATTTTAAATGTGAGCGCAACTTTCAAACCCATCTCTACCCAAACGTACGCCAGCCCCTTCTGTCACAGCACCGCTAAATACATACAAAGGGCCTAAAATCTATTAATATTGACAAGGATGGCCTTTCTGTCTTGATTTAGTCTTCTTTCATCTTTCTTGTTTCATTCATTTCTCCATTTCTGAAAAAGTTCTGATATTAAGAAATTTTTTCCCTGTCATATGAAAGAAAAACCTTCGAGCAAAGGAAACGTCCTCTGTGGTGACATCAGCAGCTATCCTCTTAATGAAATTAATTAAGCCTGAGTGTATCTTACAATGTGATGTATCACAGCCCTGCTTCCAAGCGCTAATTACTAACAGTTTGGCCTCTCTAATGGCTCTCTATAGCACTCCAGAGGTCTGTGCCAGCTCTTAGACTGCATGCATTATGAATCAAAAACGTTCCAGAACAAAACCATGTCCTGCCCCACCTGCTTTATCTTCCACTGAGAGTGGAGGGCAACTTCCTGATCACAATGTTTTAGTTGATGAGCAATGGGAATAAAGATTCATCTTGCCACAAGCCACAATACTGATGATTTATTCATGAGAACATCTGAGCTGGGGCCGGCGTGATGTGTGTGATCATAAAAACATGAACATCTCATACATTTCTGGCGTAAGCAGCTTTTCTCTTATAGATGGTTGAATCATCTCATCCTTGCTGATCACACACCCCGAGCCTAAGCCTTTATTGATTGATTAATCACTCTGCCGATGAACTAACAAACACTGACCTTTTGTTGACTGTGGGGCGTTTAGCCCCCAAAAAGAGAGGAAAGTCTGTTTACCACATTGATTATTTAATGGAACATCAAGCTGCCACTTTTGTCACATGGTGGAGATCAATAGGATCTCAATACATTGACCTTCTGAGAGATAAGTAAACATCAGCGGCTTATCGCTCTCCCGGACATGATTCTATCTTAAAAGTTATGAACGCTATTTTCTGCCACTTATTATTGATCTACGATCAAGTCTAAAATGTAAAAACTCGAAAAGCTTCAGAAGATTCTGTATTAGACACATATTGAACAATAAGGGCACTCATGATCATGATGTTTTATCTCTTCATCCATCCATTATTTATACCGCTTTTCTCTCAGGGTCACGGGTGAGCTGGAGCCAATCCCAGTTGATTTCGGGTAAGAGGCGAGGTGCACCATGAACAGGTGGCCAATCCATTACAGGGCTAACACAAAGAGATACAAACCACCATTCACACTCACACACACACACACATTCACACCTAGGGGTAATTTAGAGTAGCCAGTTGCCCTAATATACATGTCTTTGGACTGTGGGAGGAAACCAGAGTCCTGGGAGGAATCCCATACAAGTGAAGAAGGAACATGCAAAATCCACACAGAAATATCTTGTCAGCTGTGGGATTCAAACCCAGAATCTTCTCACTGTGAGGCAAGAGTGTTAACCACTGAGCCACTGTGCCAACTTAAAATGATGTATGTATGTATGTATGTAAACAAACAAATAAATAAATAAATAAATAAATGAATGAATGAATGAATAAATAAACAAATGAATAGATTAATAAATAAATAAATAAATAAACAGACAATTGGATAGATAGATAAATAAATAAATAGATGAATAAATGAACAAACAAAACAAACATACAAATAAATAAATAAATGTTATTTCTTTTAAGATTAGATTGAATTATTATATTAGTATTTTGTGGAGACCAGTATATTACCTATTTGTAATGTTATACAACTAATTAATAAAAATTTAGGTTACTGAATAGTTAATATCTAACTTGTGCTTTCTCCGTAACATTATCTCAGTTTTTTTAAATTAGTATATATTACAAGGGAAAGGCACAATCTGATTGGTTCGCCATCTGGGTGATATTAACTAATTATTGAGTGAAGTGAAGTATGATGAGGAGGCCTTTATACGGCGAGGTAACCAGGAGCACCCAGAGGAAACCGATGCAAGCACAGGGAAAACCACACATAAATACACTCAAGCCCAGGACTCGAACCCAGGACCCTCCTTCTCTGAGTTGGATTTGCTTACAATTAGGGTGTCTTTAACTTTAGTATTTTATACTGGCCAGATTAAATTATTGTGACACTTCATACAAAAACTCCAAATATAAAATTTGAGGCACATTGCTCAATATTTACTACTTGTTTATTGTCTTACCAAGTCTAGCATGCGAGACTGTATAATGCGATCTTGGAACTGGATAAACCTTTCTTGAAAAGAATCCACAGCAATGGTAGGGTGCTGGATTACTGATCCAAAGGTCGGGGGTTCAAGCCCCACTGTCAATGGGATGTCATTGCTGTCCCCCCAGTGCAGCTAACTGGGTTATGAAAGGCCAGCCATGTATCTCACTGTCTGTGGTGAGAGGCATGTAAAAGAACAATTTGCTGACTTTCATAAAGAGTAGGCTGTATTTCCGTCAGCGTGTTTCTGCCCTACGATGGCCTGGCGAGCTGTCCAGGGTGTACTCTGCCCTCGCCCAGATTCAGCAACCCTAATCAGGATTAAGCGGTTCAGAAAATGAATGAATGAATGAATGAATGAATGATCAATGGGAAGCAGAATAATCATACAAAGAGGCTCAAGCTATTGTACTTTCCCTGTGAGTAATGAATGATTTTGCAGAAAGAGCAGTGTCCCTCATGCAGTCTTAATGAATCTCTGGCCCACAACGAAGAACAGAAACAGTTTGTTTTGCAAGTGGTTAAACAACACCGAAGTGAATTCCACAAAAGCATTAAAGTGAAATGACCAATAAACTCTGTTTTTGTTATCATGTAATTTTTACAAATAAAAGCTTCATTTTTATCAATATGTTGCATATGGTGTATCTATTCGTGCTTTGAACAAGTTCTATATCCACTATGATTTTTGTTACATTTACCATGTAGCCTGTTTCTCCCATATGGCACACAATGAAAACTGGCCAGCATTAATTTAAAAACGTTGAAATTTAGACACACCCTATCCACCATGCTGCACTGTGGGAAAAGAGATGCATATTAGGTTAACTGGCTGTTCCAAATTGTCCCTGAGTGTTTGCCCGCAATGGATTGGAGAACTGTTCAAGGGTATATGTACCAAGGCTTTACCCAGGGTCAGCTGAGATAGGCTTCAGCCTCCCCGCGCTCCTAATAGGATTAAGTTTTGGCAAATGAATGACTGTGTGTGTGTGTGTGCGTGTGTGTGTGTGTATATGGGAAGGCCTGGGACTCTACAGAGCCCAGAACTGTAAAAAAAAATATTTATCTTACCCCAAACCCTTTCTGGTTTAAGGTTCGTCTATACTGTGTAGACATCTCTGTAGAGTTTAACTACACTACAACAGTAGATTGAATGATAGGATGTCTGATACACTGCTTCCCCAAATTAGGCCACTGACGACAAAATATTATTTAGTGTGACCCATCTGGATGGCGTGTGTGTGATGTGAGACACAAGGTCTTGACTTGAATCAAACGGACTGAATGCACAAGAAAAGGAAACGACAATGTAGCCGATCCATATGGAATTTCTGTCAGTGGTTGAGCACAAGGGAGCAGACTTCTGGAGCAGAACAGGCTTTCTCAATGGACGTCAGCTCTGTTCAGACAAATAGGAGATGACACGGAACATAATGCACCAACTAGCTCCGACAACCGGGCCTGAGTAATGGCTCGTAAATTCAGGAGCCCCGGAGCAGGAGCTGTCAAAACTCTGCAGTGCACGAATGGCTAATGTTTTTCATCCATTTTCCCCTCGCAGCTAAACACGACCAGCCAGCTCCCTACACCCCTCCTTCTCACCCCTCCCTTTTTTATGTTCTCTCTCTTCTCTCCACCATTCAAGCCTGTAGTGCAAGTCAGCCAGCTGTGCTAAAAAACATTTGCTTTATAATTAATCAGGGCAATACAGTGGCGGTCCAGTGCACCAACCTTCCACTCCCTCCCATCAAATTCAAATCAATGGTACAACCCCGAGCTCCCTGTCGATATTTTCCAAAGTGCAAAAAAATGCTCAGCCTGGTTTGACCCAATAATGCACCCTGAGGGGGAGTGACAGCAGTGGACCAACACAATAGTGGCTTTGCCTCCAAGCACAACACAGCACAGCACAGATTAGGCCTCATTTTCAACTTTGAGTTATATTTAGTTTAGGGTTTTTAGTGGAAGTGAAGCAGAACATGTAACACAACTGCTCGATATGAAGTAATGGATGTCCTATTGATTGCTGCGACTGCATTCATTACTGTATAACTGCATTATAAAACATTGTATGATATAATCTTCATTCAACCTATTAGTAGAAAGTTATTCTTAATAATAGCAATGTAGGGATTGTCATAAAATCTGGTGGTGTAGTGGTAAGCACGTCAGCCTCACAGCAAGAAGGTCCTGGGTTTGAGGGTGTTTCTGTATGGAGTTTTTCCTCATGAGTTTCCTCCAGGTACTCTGGTTTCCTTCCACAGTCAACAAACATGCACATTAGGCTAATTAGTTGTTTCATATTGCCCCTAGCTGTGAGTGTGATAAATGGTGCATTCGGATAAAATAGGATCCAGCCTCCCCATGATCCTAATAGAAGAATTAAGTGGTTCGACAAATGAGTGAGAGCGAAAGTGTCATAAAGTCAAAAGTTGCCATTTAGAAACTCATTTTGTGACATGATGTATATGAGCTGCTTAGAGCAACAGTGGGTTTAAGTCCATTTTTGTGAATTTTCAGGCGAGCGCTTTAAACTTTTAAAGCTTTAAAAAAAAATCAGTATGATTCATATTTCAATGCCTTCAGTCTCACTGAATATTTATCCTAGCTGATACTTGTTTCAGCTTGAATTGCTGCTTTGTAGGGACTTTGGCATTTTGCCAAAAATTGCGATTTTGGACTTAGAGGAATTGCAACAAACCTGGGTTGAAATTGAATGTTCAGGAAATTTAGCAATATTATGAAAAATAATGAATGACATTCAGTATAAAACTAGCAAGCAGATAGGTGGTGTCCCAGCTAAAGTAATACTCACTTTCCGAGTCCTCTATGTTTTTCCTAGATGTGGATGCTTCACACATGGGTGCCGCCATCTTGGATTTTGGACTTGGCCCATTGATGCACTAGTAAATCATTGAAATGTGATCCTATGGGTAATATGGAACATAGTAATATGGAACAGCCATTTATCCTAATGTGCACGTCTGTGGACTGTGGGAGGAAACCAGTGTACCCAGAAGAAACCCATGCAAGCATGGGGAGAACATGCAAACTCCACACAGAAACACCATCACCAATCCCAGGACTTGAATTCAGAAACCTCTTTCTGTAAAACGAACATGCTAACCACCACGTCATCGTGCCACCTCATTCTTATTAGTCAACATAATTCAATCAGTTATGATGCAGCATTATATATAATTCATTTGTATGAGTCAGAGGCTGCCTATAAATTATTTGTAGCTGTTTTTCCTCAGAACTCTAAAGCAGTAGATGAAGTCATTTAGTAGATTAGTACAGAACACAGTTATTATTTTTCTACATAATTTATGTATTTATGTGCTATGAGTTCTTGAATGGTTGTATTTGTGGAGTATAACATCACCTGAAATTGTTAACCAAAATTTGACATTTCATATAAAGACATTAATCTTTTCCCCTTTCCCAGACCTTGACTACTTACAATTTTCTACTATGTCAATTCTCAGCAGTTCTTATCCCACTGCATATGTGACACTGTGTGAAATACATCTTGCAGTGTATTATTAAGTACAATCGCTTTGGATCCAGACCAAAGCCATGATTATTAACCCAATACTAGTACAGGAACAATACTTGAGAAATAAACCTTGGAATTTGTTGTTACAGCCATCAGTGGATTTTTATATTTAACAAACAAGCAAATCTCTGTATCATGAATGAATGAGAGACTAAAAAACTTCTCAAGACGTTGTTTTTAGTGGCAACATCCTCTTGTATTGACCGTGTCCAGCAAGCAGCTGACGGTGATTGATTTTAGCTGCCGTTTCCAGTGAAAGGGGATCCTTGTGGAGCGTTGTGGGAATGCTTTGGCTCACTGATCAATGCTGTGGGTAAGTCTAGTCGCAGAGCATCAGGCCGACATGGTGTCCAAATAGCCCCCAACTTGCGTCAGCTCATATTCCAACCAGAAAAACAGATCCACCCTAGTCAAAGGTTCATGTCGATAAATCTGCATCTTCTTATTATTATTCTAAGAGATAGATAGATAGATAGATAGATAGATAGATAGATAGATAGATACTGTATATAGATGGGGCATTGGTGGCTGGGTGGTTAAGGTGCTGGCTTACTGATCCGAAGGTCAGGAGTTCAAGCCCCATTATTACCGAATTGTCACTGCTGTCCCCCCAGTGCAGCTACCTGGGTTATCAAAGGCCAGCCATGTCTCTTACTGTCTATGGTGAGAGGAATGAAAAAAAACATTGCTGACATTCGTAAAGAGTGACAAAGAGACAACGTGTTTCTGCCCTGCGATGGCCTGGCGAGCCTCGCCCAGAGTACACCATGGCTGAAGGATGAATGCATATAGATGTACATATAAATATATAGATGAGTGGAGGAATAGATAGATAC
>JAOUQZ010000027.1:6767824-6781130 GCA_028564935.1 Neosilurus hyrtlii
TCTCTCTCTCTCTCTCTCTCTCTCTCTCTCTCTCTCTCTCTCTCTCTCTCTGTCTCTCTCTCTCTCTCTCTCTCTCACCTTAACCCCCCCCTCCTTCTGTGTTTTCCCTCCAGCTGGGAACTGCTGGCTCCAGCAGGGGAAGAACGGTCGCTGCCAGGTGCTTTACATGCCTGGCATGAGCCGGGATGAGTGCTGCAGGAGTGGGAGATTGGGAACCTACTGGACCGAGGAGGACGTACCGAACAGCACCCTGTTCCGCTGGACCATCTTTAACGGAGGAGCACCGAACTGCATGCCATGCAAAGGTGTTAATGGCACTGCACTCAAAAACAAACTCATGGTTTACTAGAAACCCCTGGTGGGTTTTATTGAACCGGTTCTTACGGAAAATAAACCCACCTTTCCAGCAAAATAGCTGAAGGCATTCCTGGAGAGCTCCGAGATCTTCCAGGAATCCTTTAAAGGTGCTTAATCATGAGTGAATAGCCTATGCGTGTTTTTATCTTTAATTTATCAGCCCTTTTAGCTGAATACAAAGGATTTCCCCAGCTCACAGGCTTAGTATTTCTTATTCACCTGTTTTACATCCTGTTTTGGTTCTGTATCTGTTTACAGTAACAATACCAAGACCACGTGACCAGAGAAGCAATTTTACACCTGAGTGATAACTTGGCAGTGCAACACAGATTCATAGAAAGTAGAAAAGTCCATGATCATGTGTTAAGAAATTGAAGGCATATGATTTCAAGAGTAATGAAAAAAAAAACAACCCTATCAATGTTTGCTAACTTGGGGTCACTGACACTCGTGAACAGGAATAAGGTTTCAGAACGACATTGCAGCCAATTCTATATTATTTCCAAGAGATAACACTGTATTAATGTTTTTTTGGTATACCTGGGAATTTAATATAGCACCTGGCTCATGGGTGAAGTTTCTCAGCTCTGTATATTTCCAGGTCCATTTTAAATGGACTTTAACTTCAGATTAAGCATAAATGGTAAAACAGCCAGCAAAACAATACAACGCCACCCTATCACTTTAAGATGCTACTGCTACATTTTCATTTGGCAGACGCTCTTATACAGAGCGATTTACAGTTATCATTTTTTATACAACTTAGCAATCCAGGGCTAGGGGCCTTGCTCAAGGGTCCAACAGTGGGAGCTTGGTGGTACTTGAACCCTCAACCTTTGGAACAGTAAGTCAGAGGCTTAACCACTGCAAGTCATTCACAAATGCCTGGTTGGCTGAATACCATGCATTACAAAAAAAATGTCCAGGCCTATGTCAAGAGTTTATGTTAATTTGAATTGATCTATAATGTTCTGTGAGATACCTCACACAGTTCAGACTTGCCCATAAATGAATCTAATGAGCTTTTTTTCCCCACCTAATCGAATTCTAGAGACGTGTGAGAACGTGGACTGTGGACCTGGGAAGAAGTGTAAGATGAGCAGGAGGAGTAAGCCACGCTGCGTCTGCGCCCCTGACTGTTCCAACATCACGTGGAAGGGGCCTGTGTGCGGCTCGGACGGAAAAACATACCGCGACGAATGTGCGCTCCTGAAATCAAAATGTAAAGGGCACCCAGATCTGGAGGTGCAGTACCAGGGCAAATGCAAAAGTAAGTGCTGCTTTATGCTCAAGGTTATCCTAATGCAAAACTCCATAAAAAATCATTAAAGACAAGCAAACAAATAAATAAATAGGTGATGCAGTGGGTGGCGTTGGTGCTTCATGGCTGCACTGTCCTCGGTTTGATCCAGAACTCGGGTTATTATCTGCATGTAGTTTCCTTTGGGATCTCTGGTTTCTTTCAACCTCCTTCAAAAATTGCCCCTTGGTATGAATGTGTGTGCGTGTATGTGCATCGTGCCCTGTCACCTAGTGACCTCACACCTAGTGTTCCTCCGATTCACCACCACCAAGATAAAACATCTGCTGAAGATGAACGAATAAAGAGCTAAGAAATCAGCAATGTTCCCGTTTCAGCCTACTCTGAACACATGACTTTGAAGCCACGATTCTTTAATGCAAAGCAGTGCTGATATACAAGAGAAATCTTCAAGAGTTTTTGGCAGCTTGAGCTGCCACTACTCAGGGTAGATTAGAAAAAGCAAAAAAATTTAATAAATAAAAAAAAACCCCACAAATCCATCTATTTGTCCATCCAAGATAACCTTCTGTTTTGTTTTTCCTTCAGAGACATGCCGTGACGTGCTTTGTCCTGGCAGTTCGACGTGCGTCGTGGACCAGACCAACAATGCCTACTGTGTCATGTGCAATCGCGTATGTCCTGAAGTGACGTCACCTGACCAGTACCTGTGCGGAAATGACGGCATCGTCTACGCCAGTGCCTGCCACTTACGGAGAGCCACGTGCCTGCAGGGCAAATCCATCGGCGTGGCCTATGAGGGCAAATGCATCAGTGAGTGATATGGTGGAAAAATATATATATTTACAAGCCTACTAAAGTTTACAGAGCAGAATTTATTTAGCGCCAACATTCCGAACCAGTCCTGACCTTCCTTACTCCCATGACAATGGCTCGCAATTATTATTTTGCAAAGAAAACTCGTGGGTGTCTAAATGCTTGCAGATGTTGGCCACATCAGCCTGTCTCTCTTATTACAAATCGAGTGTAACTCTTTTTTTTTTTTTTTTTTTGTGCAACCTCTACCTCCCGAGCGCTGTTAAACAACAAGCATGCTCGTCCTTTCTGCCTCATGTGATGTAGATCCAAAACAAAGCATCTGTTTTCTGTTTCGGCGATTCCCGCGTGTCCAGTCATCATCTGTATAAAAACGGTTTATATTCCAATTTTTTTTTTCCTTCCAGAGGCCAAATCATGCAATGATATCCAGTGTAGCGGAGGGAAGAAGTGTCTGTGGGATGAACGATTGGGACGCGGACGGTGCGCGGCCTGCCAAGACGAGATGTGTCCCGAGAGTCGCGCAGATGAGGCTGTGTGTGCAAGCGACAACACCTCTTATCCGAGCATGTGCGCCATGAAGCAGGCTGCATGCTCTATGGGCGTGCTGCTGGAGGTTAAGCATTCAGGATCATGCAACTGTAAGTAACGCCTAGCAACAACAACAGCAGCAACTACAACAACAACAACAAAAAGACAATCCAATGCCACCATCACACACTTCCAGCATCAGTCCCCTCGCTTTCTTCGTAAAAATTGCATTGCAACCCAACCCATCTAAGAAAGGACTCATCATCGGAAGTGCATGACCGGCTTCTTTCAGTTATACTCATTTATGAATATTGTGTAAAATCACTGAAGAGTAGCTACTAATTCACACAACTAACAGTAATATATCAGCTGATTATTTTTTTTTGCAGAGATAACACACTGTAACTTTTGAGCCCCACTCCAGTTTGCCATCATTTACCCAAACAAGCTGCCTAATTTTTATGTTAATTAATTTTTTTGTTATGTAGTTCTTAGAACCAGTACGATATCAATTCACACCAGCTTTTAATTCCATAATGCTAAATTCATGATAATCATGTATTTTTTTGTTTCATTTTTACTGTTGTCTGTTGTCTTTTATTTCATTTTTAATTTCTTTTATTTTATTTTGCTTTTGGCTGTAATCAATCATATCAAAATGCACTATGTCTCCGTGACATATAACATCTATGCCAATCTGTACAAGGGTCAGGAAACAGTAGCAAACAAGCATAAGGTGGTTGTAACATTGGTGCTGATACTTTAATTTCTTATTTTTTTAACATTATAGACTATCTAGGATTAGGAGGATTACGGTAATCAAATCCAATTAATATAATGACTGTTACAAACATTCCAGTTAAAAAACTGAAATAAAGTTCGGGAAACACAATCAGTAACAACCAAGAATCTAAAAGGGACCAACTTTACGATCACTTTATGGAACCTGCTGCGTTTTGCGGGACAACGCAGAAACCAGTGCTTACGTACTTCTACTTTACGACGATTTGTGTTTGTTGTGAATGTCTTGTCTTACTAGGCTCTACTGAGGGCTTGGAACCACTTGCCTTAAGTTTTACCCCACTCTTATTCCGATTTGGCTAAAGATTCGTAATATTCATTAAGAAAGTCTATCACGCTTTTGAGATCTGGTTCCAAGTCCTTACAACGGACTGCATACTTGTCTTTTTTTTCTGTTGCTGTGTTTGTGTATGTTGTTTTTCTTTCACGTTTCCCATTGTAAAGAATTCTTTAGAATGATATACCTCAAAACGTGTGACTGGTTTGATGAGGTCAGTCTAGAGCATGGGATGAGCTTCGTGCACGGTGTCAGAAACAAGAAATAAGAGCCAATCAGAGCCTCTCCTATCATGCAAGAGCACTTTTTTTGTTTTGTTTTGTCCTCTTACAGGAATCTGCAAAATTAGAGCTGAGCCAATGATGCCCCTCCCAATTGATCAGAACTCTCTTTTACTGACTTCCATGATTAAGCTTGTTGTGTTATTACATATGAGGGCAAAATTTACATTTTGGCCTTAAACACACACACACACACACACACACACACACACACACACACACACACACATAAAAACAGATGGCAATCACAGAAGATGAAAAACTCAAACAAAGTCAAACATTCACTTAGATTCTGCGCTGTTGTGGTCTTGATTCATACAAGAGCTACCGTATATTCTCCCATATAGCCATTACGGAAGACCAGGAGGAGGACAACCATGATGTTGATGATGATGATGATGATGTTGATGATGATGATGAGGAAGACCAGGACTACATGGCTTATGTCCATTTATCACCAATACTGGACGGATAAACGGCCATCACGTGGGGGGAGGGGGTGTAGGGGGTGAGGGGGTCAGTCCTGTGGCAAGGAAAACCATGTCCACACTGTACAAATGTGTATGCTAATTTATTTTTCGACGTAAAAAAAAAGGAAGTATACATATAGTTCAGTCTGATAGATGTTTATTTATGCAGTGTTTCATAATTTATACCTTTACAATGTCTGACGTACTATATTGATCATGTTATTTTTGTGTTCACTTGGTAATAATATTATTATTACTATTATTATTATTATTATTATTATTATTATTATTATCTATATTTGTCCAAAGAGAAGCAGTGTTATTTATTGTGAATGCTATAGAGTGTAAAGTGTGCAAGTCTTCTGCAGGTTGTAAATCGCATTCCCCTTGCTGTAAAAATCTGCTTATTGCTATCTGTTCTACTATCATAGATGTTTATTTCACACTTATCTGCATGTCAGCCTGAGTGTTTATTTATTGGAAAGAAAAAAAAACTGTCACTCTTTAATGTAAATGACATTTCTGGTTTTGTTTACTCTTCAACTTGACCAAATGTTTTTTTTTTTCCTCAACTTTTTCGCTCTACAGTGCAAAGCGGTACGATTTCATCCATGAGCAAGTTCTCAAGATTTATGATTTTTCAGATTTTGCTGTTGTGTCATAGTTTTATGTATTCAGCTTTTCAACATTGTCCGATACTTCATTGTTAAAAAAAAAAAAAAAAAACAATCAAAAAAAAAAAAAACATTTATGATTTTATGGCCAATGTTCTGCTCTGTAACACCTCTGTGTGAGCCGATGTGCTGTAGGACTGAGTATCATCATACTGAGCATTATCGCTTCTTATTGTTTGTCATTTTTAAAGTTTTAAAGTACATTTTTATTTTCTGACATCACAAGATAGTTATAAATATATAGTTTTGTATTTTTTTAATGTAAATGTCATATGTATATACAAAGTTTGATGGTATTTGTACAGATATGAAGAGTGAAACAATAAAAAAAATAATAAAATGAATGTCATTTTATCTTGGCGATTTGGAAGTATGTATGTATGTGTGTATGTGTGTATGTATGTATCTATCTATCTATCTATTTATTTATTTATTTTAGCTTTGCTTCAGCAAATTTAACTCGATGCCATGTAAAAATGGATTTTAGCCACTAAACATCCTCTGATGGTATTTAAAGAACTTTTAAATATAAACTATATAAATTTCCCCAGTTTAAAGTGTGTGTGTGGCTGTGTGAGTGTGCCACACACACTCACATAGCATAATTACACACGCTCACGCCGCATAATTAGCTGTACTCTTTATGCTAAATCCTAAATGAATGTTATAGATATTTAAATCATGACACCCAAACCGCTAGACTGAAAAACCACTTACCATTTCTCCAATAAGCAGCATTCTCACGAGAACTCATCATTTCTAAGCGCTTTATCCTTGTCCAAGCCTCAGTGGACCAAGAGTCCATCCTGGATGGGCATCAGTCCATTGTAGGGTAGCATGAATGCACTCATTCACACCTAGAGGCAATTAAGAGTAGTTGGTTCACTTACACAGTGAGGAAACCAGATAACCCAGAGGGAACATGAACAGAATCTCCCCATGGACAGTAACCCAAGTTACCACGCTCAACAGAACTCATTCATTTTCTGAAGCTAATTAGGGTCGCTGGCATGCTGGCGCCCATCTCAGCCGACTCTGGGGCGAGGGGGCGGAGTTCACCCTGGACAGCTCGCCAGGCCATCGCAGGGTAGAAACACGTTGACTGCAACCCAGTGGCCTACTCTTTACCAACGACATGCCTTTACATGCCTGTCCACACCATAGACAGTGAGAGACATGGCTGGTCTTTGATAACCCAGTTAGCTGAACTGTGGGGACAGCAGTGACAACTCGGGTGATAGTGGGGCTTGAACCCCCGACCTTTGGATCAGTAAGCCAGCACCTTAACCACCAAGCCACCACTGCCCCTTATGAGAACTCTTGATGACTACGTATCATTTTTTATTTGTTTTTTTTTTAAATAAAGTTTCCAGAAATCCTGTTGCTGCTTTTGCCTAAATCTGAGCTTGCACATATGTTAAATCCTTTGTTCATGCATCATCATGAGCAAAACCAGGAAACTTTCAACTTAAAAGAGACGAATGAGTGCTGTCACATAATAGTAGGGGAAAAAAAATTCTTTTTTAAAAGTTATCTTAAGCACAGTCAAGTACAAGAGCATACCGTCCTCTCACACCGTAAGCGGTTTAGAGCACAAAGAAGACCCGAAGAGTAGAGTTTGAGGATTAACTATCAGAAAATCTATCTATTATATGCAGCTGTTTGGAAGGGATGCAAAAAAGAAACCTATTCTGAGAGCAACCCACAAATGTAACCTTTTTGCCAGAAACACCAGCAGCATGTTCGAGGACAAAAGACTGGATACACTGAAAATCCCTCAACCTACTGTAAAATACACTCACTCACTCATCTGCTGAACTGCTTAAGCCCACTCGGGTCATGGGGAGGCTGGAGCCTATCTCAGCCAACACTGGGCAAAGGCAGGGTACACCTTAAAAAACTCACCAGTACATCACATTGCCAGCACATACATAACCATTCACACTCACACCTAGGGGCAATTTGGAACAGCCAGTTAGTCTAACGTGCATGTGTTTGGACTGTGGGAGGAAACCAAACTACCCGGAGGAAACCCAAACAAACACAAAGAGGACATGCACGCTCAACACAACGCCCTCGCCAAGCACAGCACTCGAACCCAGGACCTTCTTACTGTGAGGCGGATGTAGTAACCACTATGCCACAACGCCTCTGTGAAATACAGTCTAGTAGCGCTGGTACTTTCACAAGTGTTTAAAAGTTTTTAAACCAGCATTTTGCACTAATTAGAGGAAATTAAGACTGGAAACACTTCCAAGCCAGCATAGAAAGCGCTGCCAACTCAAGTCCTCAGTTCAGATTCTGTGTCCTCATCAGGTTCCTCCAGGCTCTCCGGTGTCCTCCCACCTTCCTAAAATAAAGTAGGTGTGTTGGCTTTGTTAGGTTTGTGTGTGTGCGCACTCCTGTTCCATGTTATAGACTGGCATCTGATCCAGGGTGTACTCCCACCTCAGACACAGTGATTCCAAGATAAATTCAAGGTGCGTCACCACCAGAGCCAAAGATGACAAATAAGTGAAGACATGTCAGAATTTGTTTCTTTAATTGTTTAACTAAAATAATATAATAAAAAAAAGTATTAAAGAAACAGGTCTTGAAGCTCAACATGTAATTTGTATGTGATTCAATTTATAGCTTCTTCCACTCAGCGTCAGGCTGGTAGAGTTGAGTGAACACTGTGTACAAGTTTAAAGATGTTTCAAATTAGTAGAAGGAAGGATGTAATAAATCTCTGGAATTGTTTGGAATCCGGGACTCACATTAGCAAGTTTCAGTTATTAAAAAAAAAGAAAGAAAGAAACACACACACACACACACACACACACACCCGTGCAGTGTACAGTGCAATTCAGGAGTTATGTCAGAATGAGGACTTTGCTATTTATTTGTGTAAGTATCCTGTAAAGCTAGAAGACAGATTACCTCTTAAATTTTTAATAAACACGACTAAAAAGACAAGTCTGAATTACTGAAGGATGATTTATTAGATTTCTGTAAATGTACATTTTACACTCTTATTCACTGAAGCAGGGAGACCAGAAACAGATCTAAACAATCTGACTGATTGTCTATTTGGCGGATCTCCGAGTCCTTTTGTCCCAGGAGAAGTTCGCACCATATGACTTCACTCTCGGTTTGGGTGTTCTCTTCTCCGTTATATCATAACTCCATCCTGCAGACCCAAACAGAACAGTGAAGTCAAGCAGTACATTTAGCATCATAGTGCTGGACATTTAAGCTGTCAGAGTGTAAGTGAAATCTAATCTACACTTACAAGTAACACAGTTCTTCTTTCTCTTATTTTTTGGTTAAAAAAATTCATGATGCAAGGAAGAGAGCTCACGTACCATTCTTATCAGCAAATGCAATAGCATCCTCCTTAGTGCTAAATGTTAAGACCATATTGGATAGAGGGTCGGCCCTGAAAGAAGGGGGAAAAATCTGTATGAAAAAAAATTTATTATAAAAATACTCCTAAACACATGGCCAAAATAAGCTTGCAAACACAACACCTCTAATTTACAAATTAAATCAGTTGAGGTGTAATGTGAGTGCAAGCTCAGCAACAATCAACAATCAAACAAGCAAAAACTACTTGAATATTTGCCACAATTGTCTCTAGATTTGACTGGAAGAATCTGAGATTAAGCTGTAATAAATTGACTTTTCAAATCTGTGAATTATGGACTAGTAGACTACTCCCTAAAATTGGTATTTTTGGTAACTTTGACTTGTGCATTTAACCCACCCAAAGTGAGCACATACACACATGGAGCAGTGGGCTGCCACACACTGCAGCGCCCAGAGAGCAGTTGGGGGTTAGGTGCCTTGCGCAAGGGCTCTTCAGCTCACTCCTCCACCGCACATTTTTCCTGCTGGTTCGGGAATCAAACCAGCGACATTCACGTCCCAAAGCTGCTTCTCTAACTATTAGGCTACAGACGCCCCCAATTAGCTTAATTGAAAACTTTTCCTTCGCTAAGTAAAAGGATTGAGTGATTACACACAGAAACTCGACAGATTATTGCTTTGCCTTCTTTAGCATGAACGTACTGTCTTGTTGTTGCTCCTTTTTTCCTTTCGTTACAGTTATCTTCAACTTTTTTTTAGAGGATATCCCACGTAATAGGCAGTTCACTAAGTGATGACCCACCAGGGGCCCACACTCCATGTGCTTCTTCCTTTTGTCTTTCTGTCTCCTTGTCATGATGTCCCACTCGTGTCACGTGACCAAGACACTCTTACTCTCACCTGCTGACTGATCTGCTGATGATGTCACAGAGAGGGGCACTACTGAGATGCAAGGAGCCCACCTTTACACACTGCTTCTAAAGAAAGGTAAAGTCTTTGTTGGGCTTTTGCACCTGGTTCATCAGGCCAGAGCTTATTCCCGGTTCAACTCCTCCTGGATGGGGCGCTAGTCCATTGCAGGTTACCTTCCCATTTTTACTGGTACCCATTTATACTGCCGGGTGGACAGAGGCATGCTTGTGGTTAAGACCTTGCCCAGGGGTCTTAGCACTGTAGGTGTCTAACAGGGATTCGAACCCATGAACTCTCAATCATGAGCCCAGCACCCTAACCACTACGCCACCAGCCCCGCATTTCATGTTTTGATGCCTCACAACCTGGAATTAAAATGGATTGTTTCAAAGTATGCATAATTTCATTTATAGAACATGCCTACAACTTTGAAGATGTGGTTTTTTTTTTTTGTTGTGACGCAAACGACAAATAGGACAAAACAGAAAACTTCAGTGTGCATAACTATTCACCCCCCTTAAGTCAGTACTTTGTAGAGTCACCTTCTGCGGTAGCTGCAAGCTGCTTTGAATAAATCTCTTTGAGCTTGCCACATCTTGCCACTGGGATTTCTGCCCATTCCTCAAGGCAAAACTTCTCCAGCTCCTTCATGTTGGATGGTTCCTGCTTGTGAACAGGAATCTTCAAGTCTGACCACAGATTCTCAATTGGATTGAGGTCTGGCCTTTGACTAGGCCATTCCAACACATTTAAATGTTTCCCCTTAAACCACTCAGGTGTTGCTTTAACGCCATGCTTCAGGTTATTGTCCAGCTGGAAGGTGAACCTTCCATCTTTCCCTCGACTTGGATCAATTTCCCAGTCCCTGCTGCTGAAAATCCCCAGAGCATGCTGCTGCCACCACCATTTGGAAATGGTGTTCTTGAGGTGATGGGATGTGTGGGGTTTGCGCCAGACATAGCGTTTTCCTTGGTGGCGAAAAATTCAATCCGACCAGAGCACCCTTCTCCATACATTTGGGGAGTCACTCACATGCCTTTTGGCAAACTCATAACGTGCCTTCTTATTTTTAACACTAAGTAATGGCTTTTTTTCTGCCCACCCTTCTATAAAGACCAGCTCTATGGAGTGCACAGCTTATTGTGGTCCCATGCACAGATACATCAGTCTCAGCGGTGGAACTCTGCAGCTCCTTCAGGGTTACCTTTGGTCTCTGGGCTGCCTCTTTGATTAATGCCCTCCTTGCCTGGTCTGTGATTTTTGGTAGGCGGTCCTCTCTTGGCAGGTTTGCTGTGGTACCATGTTCTTTCCATTTAAAGATGATGGATTTGATGGTGCTTCGGAGGATTATCAAAAATATGGATATGTTTTTATAGACCAAACCTGACTATTTCTCAACGACCTTGTCCCTGACTTGTTTGGAGAGTTCCTTGGTCTTCATGGTGTGATGTCCTCTTGCTTAGTGGTGTTGCAGCCTCTGTGGCCTTTCAGAAAAGGTGTGTTTATACTGACAGTTCATGTGACACTTAGTTTGCACACAGGTGGACTGCATTTCACTTATTATGTAGGGCTTCATAGCAAAGGGGGTGAAAACATATGCACATGCCAATTTTCATTTTAACAAATAAAATATTATTCAAATTAAAAATTATATATACACTAGTGAATATCCTGTGTGTTATATTTTCCATTATCAGTTCATTTTGATTAAATCCGCAGTTTTCCTGAATAAATCACCTCATCTCAAAGGCTCTTATTCACCTGTTGTACATCTTATTTTGGTTCTGTGTCTGTGTTCTGTTTACAGTAAGAATAGGGATAATAAGACCACGTAATTAGAGAAATAATCTCACACACAATAACTTCGCAGTGCAACACGGATTCATAGAAAATGAAAAAGTCTGAGATCAAGTGTTAAGAAACAGAAGAGGGCATACAAATTCAAGAGAAATAAACATGATGGCAAGGTTTCCTAATATCATGGCACCCGGTGCAGGGGTTGTTGACACTCACGTACAGGAGTAAGCAAATGGTTTCAGAAAGACATTGTGGCCGATTCCACTTCATTTACAAGAGATAACACTGTATTCCATGTTTATTTGTTATGCCTGGTAAGTGAATGGGCCCCTTAAAATTTAAATGAACACACACACAAACACACACACACAATTACATGCATACATGAGCTGGAGAGGCTTAAAAACAGAGTGAAGATCCATACCCTAGAGAATATGGGAATGCATCAACCTGATTCTTCATGGCTCATAAAACTGTCCATCTGCCTGTCTGAACAGCTACAACCACAGATTCTCCCACAGACCAGAATAATGCTGCAAATGAGAAATTGCTTCCTAGCTATTGCATCCCTAGTTGACAGATATCCCATTAGATCACAGAACCTTTATATAAAACACTGGCACAATAATTACTTTTTGAACAGACAAGAAACACAACTCACAAAGACCTATTGGGACACGCTGCTTTTACGCTGCACCTTAATGTATACAGTATCTCATTATATCTGAGAAAACAAAAAGCTGCTTTGAGTATATGAAAAGGGTTGGACTTGGTTAAGAATGCAAACAATGGAAATACAGGTTTTTAAGGAATATTAATATTATAAATAATAATATACATTTACATTAAATAATAATTTCTCTGTGGAACTTTCAACATTAGTGTGCTCAAACTTTCATGTTCATCTGTACACAAAATACACATAAAAGTGGTATACTTTGTACAAAAATGAAAAATGATTAAAAAAAATTATTAAAATGATTAAAAAATAAATAAATAAATAAAGGTAAAACAACCTTCGGTACTAAACAAGTGAAGAGTGAACAGGAACTTACGTAGAGGCCCAGCCCATCAGAGGATTTTCCCATCGCTCACGCGTATCAAAATCCATCTTCCACTTCTTGGTGTTTTGGACACCTGACTGCATGGCAGTGCGAGTGGGCACAAAGATACGCACTTTACGAGTCTTGATGTGCTCTTCTGGAACACCAGTAATCGTTGTGATGTCCTGAATATAGACAGAGAGAGAGAAAGAGAAAGAGAGAGAGAGAGAGAGAGAGAGAGAGAGAGAGAGAGAGAGAGAGACAGAGACAGAGACAGAGAGAGAGAATCAGAAATTGTTATTTTGCTCAGACACTTTTTAAAAGGAAAACATAGATTGGAAAAATATCCCCTAGTCTACGTTTGGTGAAATGTAATTTTGAGCTCATGGTAGACAGCCAAGAAGGACAGAGGAAAAAAAAGCAGCAGCATTAAAGAGCTTGGCAGGCCTCATACACTTACACCTAAAGGGCATAAAAGCCCAAATATTTCCTTTTGAATGTAGACGCGCACTTTGTCTAGACAAGCTAATTTCTCACACTTGAAATACTGCGAGACGGTCTATTGTGACATTTTTTTTTCACCACAGGGCTTCAGTCACAGGCCAGAAACCTGGGTTTTAAGGTGTGAAGAGTGAAGAGAAAACACTTCCTAGCAAGAAAAAACAGCTCACTAATTTCTGAAAATCAAACAAATTCGATTATTTAGAGAGGGGGGGGGGGGGGGGGGGGGGGGGG
>JAOUQZ010000027.1:6785212-6805157 GCA_028564935.1 Neosilurus hyrtlii
GAACTCACACTGTACACTGGAGATACTGAGGTACTCAAACACACACACACACACACACACACACACACACAAACACACCTCAGAAGTTAAATTCACCTTGAAATACAAATTTTAAGGGGAACAAAATGAATAACACCATTCACAGGTGGTATAAAAAATTCAATTGGAAATTTACCAGAAGGCTCCTAATAAGGAGTGAATTAATTATCACTAACTCGCTGAGCTTGGCACGTCAGAGAAACTTTTCGATGTGGTTTTTAAGCATTTGTTTTATCCCATGCCAGACTGTGGAAATAATACCTGGCTATTACATGAGCACTTTGCCCTAGTTCATCACCTGGAGGGGATCGTTTCCTGTTAGTAATCCAGGCGTGGGTCCTTATCCCAAAAATTGCAAATAAGTCTTAAAAAAATATATAATAAAAATAAAAGCTGTGTTCATTTAAATCAGAGTAAACATCCCTGAGGCCCTGTTTGTTTCACAGATTTGCTTAAATCTCAGAAATTATTTTGAGAGCGAGTTAACACTCAAAAATACATGAAAAATAATCAAAACTGAGAAACAAGACCCAAAAGTAATTAAATAATTAAATAAATCGAACCTTCAGTAAAGCCTTTACAATCACACACATTGTGTGAACACTTGAAAAGTGAGCTTTCAGCACCCATGCAATCAGGATGTTATTGGATGGGGATTGACCTCTCAGACATGTTGACACATTTCATCACTAGGTCATATATTGTTAAGTGAACGAGCATAAGACTTCCAAAAAGGAAGCAAAACCCGACCCTTAACCTCACCAGCCGAGTTGTGTCTGCGTCGGCTGTTGCGCAACGCGTCCTGGTTGGCCATCTTTGAAGTGAGAGGACTGTGCTAATAACAGATCGGACGTACGGAGTCACTAATAGAAACAAACAACATGTACTACTTGTGTGAGTGAAAGGAGGGTGCAGTTGGCACTGAGGGTCAAATCTATTCTCAGGTTACACTGAGCAGTCTGGGTGGGGCAGACTGTGTGTGTGGGAAGAGGCATTTCCGCATGCTATTAGCCACATGCCACCTGTTTGTTTGGAGGCAACGTCCATGGAAAAAAGCTTGACGCGTCTTGTTGAAACAGAACTCCTTTTTAAGTGTCACTCGCATGCCATCTGGCTTGTTTGCACTTTTCGGAACAGAATGCATTCACTGTGACATTAGGTGGCAAAATGGTACCATATGTGTGCGTCAATATTTAGCAAAGAGCATGAAATTGACCTCACGCGTCAGGAGCATTGCAGCTTTCAGGTGAAGGTGATAATGATGGATATGTGAAGATGGAATAGTCAATTACAGGCATGGTCACCAGCAAATAGGTTAAAAACAACAAGCAGCTTGAAACCTTTTAGAAAACCTCATAACTAAATCGTAACTACTACATGTAGCTACTTCGTAGCAACAAACAAAACTGAAGCGAGGTGTAGACTCATTTTCTTCATAAAGTACGTAAATTGTTTTAGGAGTATTATATATAAATGATACATGAGAAACACTGTCAGAGAGCATAACAGACACTTTCTTTACCAGAGGGGCACTTATAGACTGCAAGGTACATTCTCCAGGCACACATAGATTATTATAACTTGGTATGGTTATAATTAAATGTCTCCCCCTAGTGGGTGTCCACTGGATATTTTGTCCTACATTAAAGATTTTTCTGGAGTTTTTTTTCCCCCATGTACCGATCTCCCCCGAAATGTAGTGCTTTCTTTCCAGGACCAAGCCTCTCCCCTCCACCAAGTTTGATAAACATCAGATCAAAATTTTTGTGCAACCCTGCTATCAGATAAAAAATTTAATTAGTAAATGTAATAAAATTTTTAATAAATTGAATACATTTTTTAATAAATTCCTGGAGCCAGATTGTGATCCAGATCTGCTCCAAAATGTTATCGGTTTAGCAGTTTTTGCGTGACCCTGCTAACAGACAGACATTGGTGAATACATAATACTACGGAGTTTATAAAACGGAAAAACTTCAGAACTCTGAATTCTTTCAAAATAACAGCATACGTACTCAACTCAAATCAGGATCAACAGCTACAGAGATGTTACTAATAAAAACATACAAGGAAAAAAAAACCAAACAATTCTGATTAGCTGTCAACTTCTGTCAGCAGTGTTAAGCAGAAAAGCCAAGCGTGAGGGGAAGGAAACCTGAACATATGCAAACGGCTTGCGTGCAGGCATGATGACTCTGAACATGTGTGTCTGCACACTATCCAGACATGCAAGAGCAGAATAATTTCACGTGTGTGCATAAGCAAAGCTGATCTGGGCAAAATATGATCAAGTTCAGTGACCATGTGTGAGCAAAAAAAAAGGTAAAAGAATCCTATTCAAACAGTAACCGAAGCTGAAACATGGAAACACAAATTCTTAATAAAAATTTTAATTTCTTTAAAATAGTGCCCAAAAAACTTTCTCCTGATTTTTATATATTTTTACATTCAAATTGCTATTTGGGCAACAGCCAGTTTTTAAACTTGTTTAGATTTTAACAGTAAACAAGTTTGCAATATTGACCATGTAAACTGCTTTGTACGGCATGTTTAACCTTTTTATTTGAAGCATTACAGAAATGTGTGTTCAGACCACACCCCAATAGACTGGACCCAAAATGGATCATAAAGTTCAGCACCAATAAAATTAAATTAAATTAAAAAAAAAAAAAATAATAATAATAATAATAAATTTTTTAAAAAGTATAAATTTTATATTATATAAATGTATTTTTAAAAATGTAATAGAACACATTAAAATAAAAATAATAATTAAATGACATAATAAAAAATAGCAAAAATAAAATCATACAAAAATAATAATTATACAATAAAATGAAATGAAATAAATGAAAAAAAAGTAGAAGCACTCACTCACTGCCTTTCTTATGTTTATTTCGGCTAGATATTATTTCCACAATTCTTTCCCCAATAAACCATACATATATTTCAACAATCATGATCCGGATCTTGACCAAACTTTGATTTGTGACAGAAATGATCTATTAAATTTGATTTGTGACAGAAATTATTACAGCGTTAATTTAGGCTACATTTAACCTTTAAATTTCATAATATGCCGTTTATAAACCAATGGACACTATAAAAACAAACAAACAGACAAATCATCACTGATAAATCCAGAGCCCCCTTGGTGAAGGGAAAAAAAAGTAGAAACTCTTAAATTCAGGTAAAATTCAGGTAAATATTTTTAAAAGGGTCTTTTTTACCCCCTCAAGTAATGTGTAATAAAAACCATTGCATTAAATTAAAATTTTTATATTTCATATTTATTGTGTTACAACTTACAAGTATTTCTTTATTGTACTTTTTTTTTTTTTTACTGTACATTGAAGACTAAACACACTAAATTATTCACTAACAAGACTAATTCATACCAGCAACATATGACCAATATATAACATATTTTCTGCAGGAAAAAACAGTGAAAGACAGAGTGCATGAAGCAGCACGGCTGAAGTAAGTTTCGTTCCTCGGCCACACAAAGGGCGACACGCACTGAAGGGTGCTTTAATGGTTACTTTCTCTTGAGTGCTAAGTAAATGAAATACTATTTAGCGGCTAATACACAAAGCCTCTTGTAAGGTCCTCTTCAAAGAGCCATATCCTTTGACCTAGTTGCCCAGCCTTGAAATTTTTGCACAAGCACCTGGTAGGAGGAATGACTTAGACAAAACAGACACTTGAGCTGTGTGTGTGTGTAGGAAGAGCAGGGAGGACAGGTCAGTGTAATCTGCTTTACAGGCTGGATTTTCTCTACATTTCTGACAGAATTCTTACAACCTGAAGCGAATAACCACAATAAATCCGAATATACTTCCTCACGACACCCATAAACATCTGTATAAAACTTGCTCCTGATTTTTTTTTTGGTTGTTGTTGTAATCTGTAACAGGGTGGAAAAATTACTCACCCTCGCAGGAGATTTTGATTTCTGAGCTGTTGTATCCAAAGTTTCCTGGAAATCAACTAGGTTCACCAAGCAGAAGACGTAAAACACTACTGTGTGTTGACCTTGGCAAAACAATCGGTGCGGGGGGAAACAATGCTGTCTAGAAAGGATATCTGACAAGGCAGCAAGGTAACAAGGACTGAAATCTCATTTCCTCTCTAAAAAACTCACAACACACAGAAAAGCGAATTCGTATATAAAAATATGGGCTCCGATTCTTTTTAAACTTTTGAAGAAATTTTCAAATCCCGTCACTATAAACAAACAAATTGTTTGATACGATTTGCGAGACATCTGTGAGCCATCATCTAGCGTTATGGCTTCATTACACAGCATGAAGACGTCACACGCTATCGTAAATACTATCTTAAAAGACTGTTTACAATGAGCATCCTTAAAAAATGCCTTTAGTTGAACGTCCTGTATCGTGAAACAGCTGTGTATTACAGCAGCGAGGAAACCTTCTGTTTCCAACACAGCCAAAAGATAGCAACGATAAAACTCGACACATTTCACTATGTAGTGCGACTTTCTGATTTAAACTGCTGAAAACTGCTTCACTGAGTGAAGCCCTACAGAATCTCCGAAGAGCACAAGGCAACAATGAAACCTACACTGAGTTAATTAACAAACTCTGTCTGAGGGACTGGCACAAACACACTGGACGGTCACCAAAGGGGAATTGTTCAGTTAATGAGTCCAGCAGACACGACGATCCCTGCATCCCAATCAGACAACTGGCACATTGCAGCACCTAGTTCAACTGTGCCTGTCTGAATGAGAAATCTGTGTTGTGTTTTGGAGGCACGACAGATGTTAAGGTGAGTTTAAGATGTTAGTCGAGGGTTTGTTTGTTCAAGAACAAGCTTTACCGCTTTATAATTTACAGTAAAATATAGAATCTGACGCTCATTTAGATGATCAGTCAGTCATGAAGCAAGGGTAGGGAACGGTTCAGTGGTTAAGGTTCTTACTACGGATCAGAAGGTTATGAGTTCAACCAACCACATATTGGACACTTAAACCTCTTTGCTCCAGTGAAACTCTGGCTTCAGGTTACTAACAAGCAGAAATATGCAAACAAAACCATCTCACTGAAAAACTCACAACACAAGTCATTTAAGCTAATGGCCCATGTTTACACTTATTGCCCCCCTCCCCTTGTTTTTTTTTTTTCTTTAAGAAAGTAATTTAAATAAACTAATAATACATCAACCTCCCGGCTTAATTATAATCCCACCCTCCATAAGTAAGTAAATAATCTAAGCATTCGAAATCTTTTAAAGAATTACTCGAAATATTTTATAAAAATATTAAAATATATATCTTCTCTATTCAGCAATTTTTATTTATTTGTTTGTTTGTTTGTTTGTTTGTTTATGTATTTACACTTCTGAATAGAATAATTTACTTTGTTTTCAGTGCATTTACTCGATGACTTTAAACTACACATGACTTTAATTTAGAACATAAATTCTGAACTCAGTGCAGTGGCTCAGTGGGTTCCTGATCTAAAGGTTGGGCGGTCAGTCCCCAGTACCGCCATGCATCCACTGCTGGGCCCTTAAGCAAGGCCCCTTAACTGCTCAGTTATATAAAATGATAAATGTAAGTCGCTCTGGATAACAGCGCCTGGCAAAGGTTGTAAAATGTAAATTCATGTGCTGGGTTACTCCTTTTATCGTGCCCCGCTTGTAAGTTGGCAGTTCCAATACACACTGCATTAGTTTGTCATGATATCACATAGAGAAAGCAAAGGTATAACTATATGCGCCTACTGATGCACACATGGCATTCTCCCACTGTGTTTTCAGCACAAGGGCATGATGACATCATTCTAAAAGTGACAAGCTGCACTGTACTTCAAGGAATAATATATACAGCCAGGTTCATAAGATTTGGACAGCAGCTATGTTCCTCTGTACACCACCAAAAGAATATCCAAAGACAGCCGACTGCTCAGTCAAGGTTCCCCCATCATCCTTTCCGGCTTTATTAGCTTGATACGGCTCCATAGCAGGAAGTGGGTCCACAGCGCAACACCCATAACAGGTGCCACCACCAGGTCGGTCCTTCTAAGGCGCTTTGCTTGTCGACTTCTTACGTTTATTCCTAACCGATGCTAAGAGTCTTGTTGTTGTTATAAGCATCCACTCAACCAACTTCCACCTCTCTCTTCTTGAAATCTATTTGAAATAAAGCCATCAAGAAGGGACTGAAGTGTTCACTTTCAGCTTTAATTCATGGAGTTTAATGAAATACTGCATTAACCATTCAGGAATACATATTCATTCTATTTTCTCAGGCCCAAAACCCATTGGAGAATTGACTGATAGGCAGTTTCATAGCTAGGTGTGGCCTGTTTGCTCATTATTTCATGACAAATTAAAGAGATAAAGGATCTGGAATTTCTTCCAAGTTTTGAATTTGCATTTGGCAACTGTTCATGGGAACTCTCAACATGAGGTGTTTTCGCAAGTGAAGAACGCCATATTGTGCCAAATTGTGTCCAAATACTTAAGGACCCAGCTGTAAGATGTTTTGATCTCAAGGCACAAAAAAAAAAAAAAAAAAAAAAATTCAAAAGGAAATGGAAACCCAGAGCGGTCTTTATGATATCGTTCTTCGCTTATATCTTCTAAAGCTACATAAGGTATACAGTACCGTTGAAGCTGTATATTCAGTGATACGCATTTTTGGCCCATAATCCCTTATTTGTGATTTTATTTTATGAGTGATCAAACAGCAAACTGTCACTTTCAGTCAAAAGTCATTGGCGGTTTTGTTTGTTTCGTTGTTGTTTTTTCCCGAGCTGCACAGAAATCTATTTTCTCAGACATAACGCATGTAATGAAACTTGCTTTGGGAAGTTTGATACGTACTGTTAACTGATCAGACATTCCGTGTAAAGCTGCGTATCGGTGGCCAGCCATGCGGTTTGTCTCACAGCTCAGCATGCTTAATCAAACAGTAATTATGAACAAAAGCAAGCCGGGGCAAGCACCAGAGCGAGAGAGTGCCTGGACTCAGCCACAATCACGCAGGTCTTTAATTGCCATCATTTGATATGCCACACGTTTCGACTGCTCACAAAGTGTTCCATATGCAACCACTTTCACAGGAGCGCATGGCTCTAGGTTTTCTTTCTTTTTTTTTTTTTTTGCCCATTTTGTACAGTTGTGAAATTCTACTTTCATATCAGACAAGGACATGGAGTTTTACGTCTACAAGAATTACATTTCTTTGAAAAAGCTGCAGATAGCTGTTTAGTTCGCAGATGTTGGTAATGTTGTTTACGATCTCCTGTAAGAAGGAGACCATGGAAACACGGCTAAAGGAAACAGCAACAATGCTCCTTGATTCTGTTTTGTTAGAAGGTGTTGATTCGTTTTCTTTAGCAGCAGCTCTGACAATAGTTCAGTAGCTTGAGGGCAAGTCACAGGTTTATATTAATGTACTCGTTCAAACATGTTAAAGTTTTTACAGTAACAACCTGCTAAAAAAAAAATGACGTTTTCTGAGGATACATTTATCTTTTTTTTTATTCTAGTGAGTAACCCTTTATCACACTGCATCACACCAGTCTAACATGGATTTACATGAAGTCTTTCATTCTTCATATAATACACCAAAATATTTTCAGTATCTTCAGGTTTTCTGTGCTTTTATAGCATACAACCAAAAGCCAAGTAGGAAGGTTCAGGAAAAGACAGGTGAAAACGAGTGATGAATCTATTTTTTAAATATCATGAGTGCAAATAAATTCTGCGCTTGGGGGCGTTACACTCAACAAAACGTATATGGACTGTGCTGCCTGGATAAAGATTTGTAGCAGACGGGTGTATATTGAACCGTAGCTAGACAGGATTGTACAGACTGTGACCAGTAATTATTTTTTTCTTATAAATGTTTTTATTATTATTATTAATATTATTATTACTATTATTATTTAGGGAACAATCTCAGATACCAGCAAAATTCAGCAAAATTCTAAGTTGTGACGTTTTGTATACCATGAAAACCTCCATGCCTTGTGATCCCAATGAGGCATGCTCATTTGGGTTTAACGAAATTTTTAAAATCACACGTTTAAACAAATTCCTTACCAAATTTGCTTTACTATGTAAATTTGCTTTGTGAAAATGTCAACTGTAAAAAGTTCTATAGAAGTAAATCTGAACGGAATCTATTTTTTCATCCATATCTTCCACTATAAGGTTAATTTTTTTTTTTAAGGTTAAACTGGCATTTTTATTACCCGTTACACTAAAAGGGATCATCAAAATGTAATGAGGCAAAGAACAGGACTCTAAAATATACAAGATATCGCAACTGTTCACACCACAGATTGTCATCAAAGTAAAAACACACACATCCTCTATTTAATCAACTTTTTCATAGCTGGCCAGTGATGTGTAACTTACCCCACAATCTCCTTTCATTCATGACCCGGGGTAAATGACTCGGTTTGAAACATGCTACTATAATAATCACATAGTAAAAATGAAACGATGGAAGGCAATGATGCCACATAACCCAAACTAAAGCTAAGTGGGGAAAAAATGACATGACTTAACAGAGTGGTTTCCAGAAATACACAGTAGTTTACGCAGATGGTACGCACAGTATGTAATAAGGATATTCTTCCAGGTTGTACTTTTTCTTGTTATTCTTTTTATTTTAAACGCTCACACATTAATGCCATGCCTGTTAGTATGCACCATGCAACATGTCCGAGACCAACATTATTCACTCCAGATTCAGTACAATGAGAATGAAAGCTTGGTGGGCAACAGGAAAAAGGCGGCCTGTTCCAACCAGACGAAGCCGCTACTGTCTGTCTCGTCTATCCAAACCCATCCCGCCACCCCCCCTCCCCTCCGCTTTCTCTTTTCACTCCATTCTTTTCGGAAACCCTTAATCGGCTTTAAATCGGAGCGGCCCCAAGCTTGAAGTGAGAGCCCTCATCCTGGCAGCCTCAGACACGATAAGAGACACAATGTGCACCCACCCAAATACCCAAATACCCACTACAGAAGGGTCATTTTCCTCACTTAGGCAAATGATAAAAAAAATCAACAAAAGGCATTTTAAGGCTGTTCAGTATTATTTCTCTACACTTTCCTGCAAATTAAAAGGCTTTCAAATTTCTTTACAAAAAGTACTGTATATGGCTACAGACTGACAGCAGTTCATTTTTAACGGTATTCCTTGGGAAAATATGTGGAAAAGGTGCATATATAACCACACTGCTTTATTCATCAAAACTTTTACAACATTTAGCTCTTAGACTGATTTTTATTTATTTTTTATTTTTTTTATATTCCTGTTTTTGGTCTCATTACTGAGCACAAATGAAGACATTTTTAAAATGTCCAGGTAGGTAATATCCTAAAATATGAACAAATACAAAACATTTGTTTATCTTTATTTAAATTGTGTGTTAATTGTGTCTAGCACAGCACTCAGACTCAGACTATTAAATCAGGCAAGAACTTGCATGTCTCGTGATAAAGGTGAGGCCAGGTAAGCTGTGCTTGATAAACCTTATGCCACCATTCTGGTGTAAAAGCTTTGTGAGTGAAGATCTGTAGCATTTCCCCATTTACTCAATGCACACCGATGTGCTAACTGACCCCTAAAAAGACAGGTCAAGCTTTACTTAGTCAAAATGACAGATTCTGTACCAGGATCAAACTTCGGCTGTTTCTGCCCCTCTATCCCCCATTTTCCTGTTTTAAAAATATTAGCTTATATCAAGATCACTTTTGAGAAGTAATTCAATGCAAAAAATGGGGGCTGACGGCAGACTTGTAGCCTTCATATGTGTGTGTGTGAAAATAGACACACATCAATTTCCAAAGGTAAATGTAACTTAATTAATTAATTACAGTCAAAAATAATCAACTTATCATCTGCACACATTAAACTTCATTCAATGTGGTTTTTATTCATCATTATTTGCACCTTGTATCTTACTGAAATAGGAACACTTAGCAGTGCTAAGGTCTGATGGTAGCCAAGCCCCAGCATCAACAACCCGATGTGTGGTTTCAGCAACATGGAGCTACAGCTCACACAGCTCAAAGATCATTGCAAGTGCTGAGCGAGATGTTTCTGGATCGGGTGATCTCGTTGAGTGGGGACGTTGGGTAGCCATTCCCCTGATCTAGCGCCGTGTGAGTTTTTTTTTCTTCTGTGGGGCTACCTTAAATCACGAGTGCATACTCATCGACCCCAAACTCTTGACCCCCTATTGCTAATCAGCAGGAGATCCGCTGCCCCACCTGACATGACCAGTCGAGCCAAGGCAGCCAACAGAAATTGCACATAAGTGTGTATAGACGATGTCACCATGTAGAGAATGTCATCTTTAAAAAATGATGCATAAAAACTGGACTGAACTGATCATTTGATTATCTTTAACACAAACACATGCACACACACACACCTTTGCCTTGTTAGTATTGTATAGATTAATATATAAAAAGGTGCATGGGCTGTAGGTTTTTCTTAAAAGGAAAAAAAAGAAGGAAAGAAAGAACATTGTAAAAGAAAGCTGGTATGAAAGTTGAGGAGTCCATGCTTTAAAAAAAAAATGAGTTAAAGTAAGAAATTACTGGGTCGCTTAAAAAAAAAAAAAAAAAAAAAAAAAAAAAAAAAAAAAGGGTAACTTTTTGGTTATGAATAAAGAAAAACAATTTAACTACAAAAAATCTATTAAGAACAATGTGAACAAAGGTGTTTGTACTCTAGTAAGTGTGCTTTATAAGGTTTGTTAAGGCAACTGGCAAGTATGTGGTGCCGAATAATGATCTTTACAGACCAAGTTTAAGATAATGCAACGGACATGAGTCTGTGACATGAGTACTCTGATATAACTGACGCAACCGAAAACGCTGCACCTACCTGTAGAGTCTTGCCTATACACATTTGTTTTAAATAAACCTGACACAAAAATGAAACTCGATCTGAATCCCCTCCCCTGTCAACAAATCATTAACACCAAACACAGCATGTTCACTCTTACCAGTTTCTCATCCACTGTGATGAGCTGCGACTCTTGCCCTTGTTTCTGCGCCAGACATCCTGATGTGCTAACTGACCTGCAAGACAGGAAGTTTGAGGGGGGAAAATGAGACCGAAATGAAAAATAATCACTAAAGTAAACAAAGGCAACCACAATGCTGCGGCAGAATAGGGAGAGGGAAGCGCACGCTGAATCACTCCTATTACTTCTGTCTGCTGGGTTTCTGGCACGCTCCCATTAGCCAGTTAGCAACAGACAGCACTTTATGTCAGCTCACCGACCCACAGTCACCACCGGAGCTTTTTGGAGCAAGAGTCTCCGGAGAACAGCAGCATGAGAAAAACGTGTGGTAGCCGGTTTGTCACGAACAGAAGCGAATGCCAGGGAAAGCCTCAGTGACCTTTCTCACATCTCTCCTGGCACACAGATCTCTTCCTGGCAGTGGAAACATGTAAGCTTCCATTATTTGGTTTAATAAGGCTGCTGCTTGGTCTTTGGATTGCAAATATGTAATGAACTCTTGCTGTTTCATTCCACACATAAAATTAAATGAAAAAGCATTGGATTGGTGATGCAGTCATATAATATAAAACATACACACTGCTCGGCAACACTAATATTTCCTTGGATTAAGGTTAGCGTTAATAAAAGCGCAAATTTGCACTTTATATAATCTAAACCTATATACTTAATATACACAACAACATTTATTTCCATCAGGAAACTGGCATGAATTTTTGGGCAAGATCTTTGGAGAGTCAAACTACTCTTTCTCCAGCAGACTTACACAGGGGTTAACGGCACATTTCTGTGGTGCCAATTCATGCGTGAAAATGATCCTTCGCACTTCCTGGATCACGCTTTCACAATATGAGTCCAATTAATCCCGGCACTGTCGTCCTGGAACATGCCTGAGCCATTAGGGGTGAAAAACTTCATTGACGAGATAGCCTGGTCATTCACTACATTCAAGATATCCGGTGACTTCATTTTATTGGCGTTTAATGTTGCCGAGCCTCAACCTGACCAACTGATGCGTCCCGAGATCAACTGCCTCCAGAGACTTGTATATTAGCCATATGCATGATGGGTAGAGATTGTCATGCAACTCTCTTTTAACTCTGCCACACCCATTAGGGTGCACTATTTTTGCCACTTTTTTGAGAACTTTTGAAAATCTTTTCGTCCCTAGGTTAATTTTGTCAAAGTACTTGAGAAAAGTTTCCAGTACAAGTTCCAGCAAAATTGGGGTAATTTGAGGGGGACCACCAAGGCACTGAAATTTTAATAAAATATGACAAAAATCCACAAATTCTTGAAATACATCCTGACTCAATCTATGTCTTCAAAAATTCTCAGCTTTATCTTTCTTTTAGTTTTATAGTCTATATTTAGATAGCACTTTGTCATGACTACCAAATGATCTGTTTTCATTGATTTAAAAAAAAAAAAAAAAAAAACTCACTGTCCTCTGAATTGTTGTAACGCTGTCCTTTTCTACGGCCCTTTTGTATTGCTCTCATCTTTCGTTGTCCTTCCACAACCCTTTACTCACATATCACTGGGATACTTGCCTTGTTATAGAAAGGGAGTATCTTTGTGTAGACAATCTTTGCTCTCCTAGTTTGTTCTGTTGATTGGGAAACCCTCCTCTTTGTGATAGACCAAACAACGCAACACCTGCTGACATGTTGGTAAGCGTAGCCCTGTAAGTTCTGCATCACATGTAGCTATGGCACCCCCCCCCCTCCTTCCCCCGCAAATATGTGAGATGTCTGACATGTCTACTTTCTTGAACCCCTTCACCTTGCTTTCCCAACCCTTCACCAGATTCTGATGTACCTTCTGCCATTATACCCTTGTTAGTATCTACACAAACCAGAACATAAAGGAGGTATTCAACCGATATGTCAGCATTATGTTGGAAAGCCAATACAATTATGCCAAATGTGAAAAGACAAAACAGTTCTCACAGGACAACCATTTCAATGTCTAAATGCAGATTGCAAGTGTTTTGCCCTCGGATTTCTGATACGAATGTTTTTTTATGTATAGTGCATGAGATTTTAACAATTTTGATTCTGCAAAAATATAACACTCATAGTGGTCCTCATAAATTGTTTTTTAACTTTTTTCCCCACACTCTTTAGCTACGTATGTGGACCCTCACACGATCCGCACACAGTGTTTCGTCTCCCTCACAGTAAAAATCATCTAATTCATTCACTGGACATACATTAAAAAGTAGGTGGACATAAAACTATATTTTTATTCGTCTCGTTTATCGAAACTTTTCAAAAACTAGTAGTATTACAACAAGTACTGGAAGTATTCCGTCATTATCACTGTTAAACAGCAGTGGAGGCTGAAGTATAAGGAAAAACGCCATAATATGATGATCAGGTTCAGTTATTTATTCTGTGCAAATCTGTAAACTTGTCAGATTATGGTCACAGCTTTCTATTGTTTTATAATCATAGTACAACAAGTTTCAAGAGGAATTAATGAACTTCAAAGTTCCATAAAAACCCTTAATAACACATTTACATGGTTTCTGTGTCATTTTTAAATGGTTTTAAAGGTATTTCCGTTTGTATTGTTGATTTGTTGAACTGTTTTAGTTTGGTTTAATTTAGAATTTTTACTCTTTTGTTCTTTATTTTAAAGTCTCCTTTAGGTGATATTTACAAGTAATAAGACCAATGTTACCTTTCTAACTCTTTATTAAACATTTACTCTGCTTCCCTGGCCATTACCTCTGCTTATTATTGTCTGCATTACAGAGAGAATTGAAATAAATAAAAATACTAAGGGAATTTGTAAATAATTTGTATTTGGACCATACTTATTTGCATTTAGACCAGAGCAGCCTATGTGTAGGACATAAGTAATAAGTTATAATACTACGTTCTATTTTATTAAGGCTATTTCAAGTACTACATTTTTATGCAGAATGCTTTGATAGCGGAGATCTGTGGCGCTCCATACTAATGCAAATATCGCAAAGCCATGAGTTCGATTTAGTCGGCGTGTCCGTGCTCACGTGCCCACACAGGCAACCCAATAAGTAAAGGAAACGGTGGGGGAAATACACTGTGCGCACGCCACTTGCGTCGGCACCGAGTGCACTTGCACATCACAACAAAATTTCCTTGTTTAGTCAATGTTTTTTTTTTTCTTGGAGGGAAATAAGCTTTCAAATACCACTGAAAAGACGGTAAGTTATATCATGCTGCTTTTTTACTGAAAAAAAATGCAAACATATTATTCGGAGCTTCACTTTTAGGAAGTGCCCAAATATTTATTTCATGTAAATGATCATTGATGGTCAACTAATATGCAAATTAGTTTATGACGTAATCACATGTGTTATTTCCCCTGAAGAGAACTGACAACACTGTGACCTTATGCACTGTTTACTGTGTGTCATAACAGCAGGGAATTTAAAAAGCTGCTCCAAAAATGAGTTTTATTTTTCTATTTCTCTCTGTTTTGTGTTTATAAACGATAAAAACGGTGTATTATCTCAGATAATATCTGTAGGCTAACCCTTTCACTGCTATTGAAGGCTTTTAGCTTGTTAGCTTATTTAGCTAATCAGAACTGAGTTGGGGAGCCCTGAAGATTATAATACCCAGACATAAGCAGTAATCCTGTAAAATAACAGCATGGACAGCTTTAAAAACATAACAATGTGTAAAATTAATGTATTTCAATGTATACCAGCCAGAATACTGAAGGAGCAGAGTGGCTGCTAATCAAGCTAACGGTAGCCTGATGTTTTCCTAAATATCAACATGCTAACTGAAAAATGCAACACCGTAAACAATATATATATATATATACATCATACAGTAATTCAGAGAGCTATCCAACTGGTTATTACCTTAGTGGTGCTTTTGTGAATGAATGGCGAAAACAAATTCGGTTTAAACCAAACAAAAGTGACATTGAAGACGCCATGTTTACGGATCAGGCACAACGCTACGGCGTCCCGTTGAAGCCAAACGTTTAGCAAACGCGCTTTCTTTTCACTTGAAGTCCAGAACTGTTCCAAACGTCGGAACAAACCCAGACCGCACATTATCGCCCTGAAAACGACCGGTATGGAGTTGTATTGTTCGAGGTTATGTTTCCTGTGCTCCAGGACGCCACTTTGCATTTATATGTTATATTTCATTTGATATTTCATTATATTGCATTTATATTTCTTTTATATTTCATTTATATTTCATTTTATATTTCATATTTCATTATATTGCATTTATATTTCTTTTATATTCCATTTTATATTTTATATTTCATTATATTGCATTTATATTTCTTTTGATATTTCATATTTAATTATATTACATTTATATTTCATTTATATTTCATTTTATATGTCATTTTATATATTTTGTATCCTATATTTTATTTTATGTTTAATTTTATTTTTATTTCATATATTTTATTTTTATTTTATATATTTTATTTTATTTTCTATTTTTGCATTTTTATATTTAAATTGACCTTTAACTATAAATTCCCTTAAATAGTTTTAGTTATAATTATTGTTCTTCTTGATATTGATAGCTTATTCTTCACATTTTAGGACAGTCGTACTAAGCATTTCACTACATATTGTACTGTGTATGATTTTGTATGTGACAAATGAATTTGAAGTTGATTTGAATTGATTCACTTATTATGAAATTAAAGAAGCATCAGACGAATAGTTAGAGGAATTATGAGCAACACCCTCTTTTACTTCATTAACCTCCAGTCATTAATCTACTTAATAAATGGTCTGGTAGAGTTGGGAAATTTTCAGATCGTAGGTTAGGAGTCCGCTAGGTTTGTCTGGTGTCTAATGTGGGCAGTTTGCACTCACATAACTGCTCATTTGCCGAACTTCTTAATCCTACTAGTGTGCATGGGGAGGCTGGTGCCTATCTCAGCTGACACTGGATAAAGGCAGGGTACTCCCAAAACAGCTTCCCAGGCCAGTGAAGTACAACACACACACATCATTAACACGGACACCCATGCCAAGGGTCAATTTGCAACAGTCAATTAGCCTAATGTGCATGTCTTTGGACTGTGGGAGGAAACCGGAGCACCTGGAGGAAATCCTACTATCCACTACGCCACTGTGTCACCAGTGATTTACCGTAAACCCATATTTGGTCAGGGTTGGAAAATGCTTGAGTACTTTCTATGAAATATTTCTGGGTGTTAATACTTTACATAAACTTCATCACATTGGTGCCGAGGTTAGCACTGTTGTCTCTCTGTTATAAGTGCAAGTTATGGGTTTGAGCCTGCCATGAGCCGTGGGTTTTCTCAGGGTGCTCCAGTTTCCTCTTTCAACCCAGAAACATGTAGAATAAGGTGCACTCACACAATACTGATCATGATCCCCATTTGAATTCAACTCGATTCAGTTTAATTTTTATAGCACTTTTTACGACTGATATTGTCGCAAAGCAGCTTTGCATTTTCTAAAGAATTTTGGTAAAGAATTTTAACATTTATTGTAGAAAACCCTACACCTCCCCAATGAGCAAGCCTGTAGTGATGGTGGCAAGGAAAAACTTACTCAGTTGACACAAAGAAGAGACCCTGAGAGGAGCCAGACTCAAAGGGGAACCCATCCTGATTAGGGTGAAACCAGATAAAAATATAAACCATATAGCAGAAGCTTCACTAAAGTCTAACATTAAGTCTAGCTGGTTATTTTCTAGTTGTAATACTAAATGTAGTCCTAAATCATTTTAGTAAAAGATTTTTTATCAGAGAGGGACGTCTGGACCTCACTGCTTGGGCTGCTGCCCCCGCGACCCTATCCCGGAAGAAGCTGAATAAGATGAATGAATGAATGAATGAATTTTACATCACCAGCAGTGAAAAGTCATCTTAACATTTTCTAAATGTATATTTGGGTACATATGGATTATCATCAGCAGGTGAGGAGCTTCTAAGATGAGAACTCCAACCAGCAGTAGCACATCAGGATGAACCACAGGATTCACAAAACAGAAGAGTCAGGATCACTGGTATCTCAAAAGTAGCATATGTACCTCAGCGAAAAGAGAGAGAGAGAGAGAGAGAAAGAGAGGTTGTAAGGTACACTCATAACAGTATAATGGTTAAAGAGAGAGTTTATTGGTGCTGAGTGCAAGCAGGGACGCCTCTATGACTGACTATGGCAGCATAACTAAAAAGAGAGAAAACAGAGGAATGCAGACATGAGGGCTCCCTGTAACATGAGGCGATCAGCAACCCCACTGTCGATGATACTGGGTGAGCATGGAAGAGTGAGGGAGTGGCAGCATCCCAACATCACAGTTTACCAGACCTCTATATGCCTGAGAACCCCCAAATCTGTTCCTTTTCCTAATAAAAGGCTACTAACAAAATGCTTGACAAGTGAGTAGGTTTTCAGCCTAGTCCTAAAAACAGAGACAGAGACTGTGTCTGAGTCCCAAACATTAAATGGAAGGCTGTTCCATAACTGGGGGGCTCTGTAAGAGAAGTCTTCATTATTTAAGGTCCACTAAGCAGCCTGCACCTTTTGATTCTAAGTGTATTTGGTGGATTATAAATAACAAGATCTTTGCCCTGATCATGTTCCGATGTTACATCAGTATAAATAGGAGAACATCAGAGGACATTGTAGAATTTTGGGGGAAAAAACTTTGAGGAAGGGTGAAATATTTTGGGAGTATTGAAAACTTTGGTTGTTTCCTTTTTGTGTACAGATTACATTGAGGAAACATTGAGGAAAAAAAATAATAAAGTACGATTGTCTCAAATCAGATCATGATCGGTATTGTGTGGACGCATCATGGGGTTAACTGTCTATTTTAAATTACCCATAGGTGTGAATTGCTGTCTGTTACTCTGTGTTAGCCCAGCAGTAGATCAGTGACCTGTTCATGGTGTATCCTACCTTTCAGTAAATTATAGAGAGTTTTCCTCCCCTGCATTTAGAGGTGTGTCTCACAGTAAAGTAAAAAGTAAATCCACATACACACAATATTTTAATATTTATGAATATACATGTAGAAGAAATGCTTTAGCCTATCCCAGAGACCCAGACCAGGCTAAATAAATGTACAGAGAGCAAATGTAATTGTTTTAAGGGGCATTAAATAAATAAATAAATAGATAGATAGATAGCCAAATTCTCAACATAATCCACAATCCCAGAATTGTTTTGGCCTATCTCAGGCATTAATGTCAGTATTTTGCTGGAAAATATGTAACAGTATTACAAATGACAGGGTTGAGGGTTTTAACAGAGAACTAACAATTAATAAAAGAAAGAGGTGTTTACCTAACTTCTTCTACCCATGATGTTTAGCAAAATCTGGATGATGCAGCTTCCTGTTGAACAAGTAATTTGTGTGATATTCCAGATGTTTCGTGTGGATGAATGCATACCAGTGTTTTTGGCCGATTGCTTGAACAACTCCTCTTAATATTCATATATTTCAGAACAAAAACCAGCGGCTCAAAAATGTATGGTGATGGAAAAAGTACCAGGGCTTTTAGAACTGAAAGACAAATCATTTTTTAATTATTAAAATATCATTGTTAATTCATTTGCATAACTCAGTAAAACAAATAGGTATTTTGTTTTTTTAATGGGTAACTCAGTAAAACGAATAGGCATTTTTTAATCTTTATGTTTGAAAATGGTTTTGATTGGACAAAATGTTTTAAGTGTATTTGAATTAGTTGAATTTAACTGCACTAAAGCAGGAGAATTTGAATAGGATTTTTTGTTATTCAAAATATGGGAGTTTGTCATGGAAATTAATTTATTCCTTTATTTATTCATTTATTTATTTAATCATGCATTCATTCATGCATTCACTTACCTGCTTTATTCCATTTGCGTCATGGGGAGGCTTCAGCCTACATCTAAACTTTCTTTCAAACTTTCATCTTATTAGAGCTTATAGTCACCTCTGTGGACTTATACACAGAATGTATTAGTATAAAAATTGATTACTGTTAACACAGATGTCTTGTTTATTTATTTATTTTTGGTTTTGTTTTTTGTTTTTAACTATAAAATGTCTTATGCATTAAGCTTCTCATGTTATTTTCTATAATATGGTCCATGATGTGTCAAATTGCTAGTATTGGCATGACGCCTTATCTTGACAAATATATGGCTCTCCTTAAAAAGGGGTCCTTGCAAAGAAAAAAAAAAAAAGAAGAAAGCATCCAAGGCATGCCACTTAATCTGAGTCCTGGTCTCTTCAAAGGGTTCACTTTTAGATGGCCGGTTTCCTCCTTGGTTCTCAGGGATGGAGTGAAGCAAGAAAGCCCCCCTTGGGACTGAAGGCATGCCATGTCATAACACACTCATTTTCCGCTCTTTATCAGTCCCCTGGATTCTTCCTCCTCCATTTTACTATTCATTGAAATAAGGTTGTATGTGTCTGGCCCCTAAAAGCGCTGGAGGATGAGATCAAAGTTTCTATTGATCAGTGAAAGAGCTGAAGGGTCTAAGGGACTTCCCTACACTTCAGTTGCCGGAATCTCAATTTAGCTTTAATGAGACCTCATTCATCTACACTTACCCGTAGAGGAAATGAGGGTGTAATTCACTAGTCTTTCAGTTTCTCAATGAAAAAAGCATTTGTGTTTGATTTCCAGCACGTACAAATTGGGGTAAGGGACATTTGAATTCGATCAGAATAGTTACCACTTAGTGTATTTAATTAATTCAAATAAAATTATATTAGCTGTAAAGCCACTAGTCAGTAATGCTTATTATTTATTATAAATATTTATTTAAAGCAGTATGCTTTATATATGTATGTATATTATATATGTATGTGTGTGTATATATATATATATATATATATATATATATATATATATATATATATATATATATATAT
>JAOUQZ010000027.1:6832027-6846633 GCA_028564935.1 Neosilurus hyrtlii
ATATATATATATATATATATATATATATATATATATATATATATATATATATATGTGCTTAAGTATATATATAATAGCAGTTAATCACTTCTTACAGCTTAAAATTTATCTTAAGAAGCAAGACTGTCATAATTAAATTATCCAGTATTTATTAAAAGATCCATTTTGACCATTTTTCTTAGTATCATACTTATGGAGCGGTCCAAATAATAGACATGGTTGTAATGTTCTGGGACTAGTAATATGGTGGCTGGTCTGGGTAGGCTGGCTTCACTTCTGAGCGTGCTGATAGACCGAGTGCTTAATCCAGTCATTTTTAGATCAGTGTTTCCAACCTACTCTTCCTCCGTTTTGCTCTGTAGCCATGAGGCTTGTCACGTCTTAAAAACTTCACAAATCAAGCAATTCAAATGCTTTTAAACATCTGTATTACAAGCAGGATGTTTTGTGTCAAATCATACACAGTTTTGACTCATATGTTCTGCATGAATTGCAAGGGCCCCTTAAAACACTGTTTATCTGTCAGGTAAAGCCGGAGCAAATCCCAGCTGAATTTGGGTGAGAGGCAGGGTACAGGTTGCAAGGCTTTGCAGGGATAACACAGACACAAACAATGATTAAGATACATATTCACACCTATGGGCAATTTAGAGAAGCTAGTTAATCTCATGTGTACATCTTTGGATTGTGGGAAGAAGCGGAAGTACCCCGAGGACAAGGGTCGGGGAGAATATGTAAAATACACACCAGAAAGACCTGGGCCAAAATCAATACCTAGAACCATCTTGCAGGGAGGTGACAGGCTAACCACTGAGCCAGAAAGTACCCTGCTGCTGAACCAGTGAAACTGTAAACCAGTGAGTAGGCATGTACCAAAATTTTTTGAATGGAAAAGTATGGCAACACTCCAGGGGACTCTTGACAGACTTTTGATGAAGTGTTTCTATGGGAAAACAGGCACTACTAGATTTTACTTTATACAAATATGGGTAAACTCATATTGAAGTGCCTAAAGTACCTCATTTCATGAGAAACCAGTTCAGGGCTCATGTCTTGATGTAATTCTTAAAGGTGAAGGCTCAAGGGAGTTTGGCAGCTGAACTCACAGGCGCCCACTGCATTTATGTGTTCAGTTTTGTTTGGTCTGAATGAGAGATCGCAGAGTGCCAAACATTCTACCAATTCTCCTCTTTGCCTCTGGACTCTACGGAAGTAACCTCCCTGCTAGTTTGCCATGACAGGTGAGGTGACCAGCTTTCCCACTGAGGGATTCATCTGTAAAATGTTTTTTTCCAGTAGATGTTGTAGACTTTGCACAACATTCTAGTGTAAGTACCATCAAGTCTTTTCTACCAAGTAGCATAAAGAGTCTAAGATTCAAAGGAGTACATGAGGATGGTTTGGCAAAATGAGGAGGGAGAATTCATGACAACATTCAGGAGTTCAGGAGGACAATCAGGAAGAAGTCTCAGACCACAAGTGCAATTTAGAGCAAAATTGATCACAACTTTTCAGATAAATATGAAGCAAATCATGAGGAGCATGAGCATAGAGAAAGGGAAGGCATTCGTGTTAAGGAACAACACTATTATCATGCCTAAGGGCAGGAAAGATAACAAAGAAAATGCCATTAACACTAGGGTCCACAATCCTACTAGGGTAGTGAGGAGGCTGGTGCCTATCTCAGCCAACTCCTGATGAAGGCGGGGTACACCCTTAACAGCTAGCCAGTCCATAGCAAGGCCAACACAGCAAGGCCAAAACACAACTGTTCACGCTCACACCTAGTTGTAAATTGGAATATGTCTGTGTACTGTGGGAGGAAACCGGAGTACCCAGAGGAAACCCATGCAAGCACAGGGAGAGCATGCAAACTCTACACAGAAACACCTTCACCAAGACTAAAACCCAGGACTTTTTTGCTGTGAGGCAGACGTGCTATCCACTGCACCTCCATGCTACCCCATGACTTTCCCATTTATTGGATATTTTGTCAATTTTGAAGCTCTAGAGTTTACCAGTCACAGAAACAATCCAAATATGGAGGGGATGCAGTGAAAGCTGTCATCAGGCTTCTAGAACGGGTCTCGGAGCAGTGGGCTGCCTCACACAGAGTGGGGTGCTCGGAGAGCAGTTAGGAGTTAGGCACCTTGCTAAAGTACCCTTGAAGCATACTTCAGCCATGAATGTGGAGGAAGGGAACGGAAGGGAAGGGAAGGGAAGGGAAGGTGTCACCTTGTGGATACTATGGATAAGACACTTGTCCAAGTTGTAGGTAATAAATAAGTGTTATTTTAAACTATAGCCCATGCAAGGTTTCGAATTGAAAACTGATATAAAAAGAGTAGTTTCACTATTTTTGCATATCTAGACTTTGCTCATCTTTCCAACCTGTACATATCTGATGTACCAGGAAAATACTTGTTATTCTCTGTGCTGGGTTATGTTACTTTTAGAGGGTTTATGTCCTTTACATAATAAAATAAGCAATATAAAACAGAAACAACTTTTTAAAAAGCATTTCTTCTGATTTTTATAAATAGTTTCGACAGTTAAATTTTAGTTGCTCTGGTCTTTTGCTATTTTGTATAACACTATGTCTAGTTATATAGTGGTTACATTGTGCTCCAACTGAGTAAACTGGTCACTGGATGTCATTATACAAAAATAACCCAGAAAAAAAAAAAAGACTGCAGCGTATACGTGCATATGACCTCGACTGCACCATTGGTTCTTTTTTCAGTCAAAAAATAACCAAGGAGAGGAGACACACCGCATTCCCAGCATTTGATCCTTATGACTCAGCAGTGGAATTGTGAGGTCAGGTCAGATGTGAATGAGCTTTCAGAAGTCTCGTTTTGGCCTGTAGTGGCCAGTCTCCTGACCTCGCCTGCTAGCTAGACAATAGAGAGGATGGTCACATTGTGAGCCTGATTTTTAAATGGAGGAATGGCAGTGAAAAGAATCTGCCGACTGAATGGTGTCTCATCCTGTGGTGGTGACGACTCATAAGGGTCAAGGTTCATCTACATCTGACAGAGACATGTGGGAAAAGCCAGGCAGGATGCCCACACATCTTGCCCGCTGCCCCTCACCCACGTAGCCTTAATCCCAAGGCCGGCTTACAAGTGGCTCTGTGCTACAAAGGGTGGGGACATCGTTTTCAAGGGGAAAGACCTATGAAAAAGGACAAAGACATTGGAGTAACTCCACATATCATGCTTTCAGTTGTCAAAAGGGCAATCAATACATACTGGCTGAATGTGCTACAACTCCTGAAAGGGGAGTAATAGATTTAAGTTAGAGCATATTTCTCATTTGGTTTCTTATTTGATTTGAAGTAATGGGAAAATGTCTTGTGCTCTGCACTCCTAGATTGACTGCTTTTTAATCCAAAAATATGTCTTATTAATGAGGCAACAATAAAGTGTTATGTGTCTGAAATGAGGGCTATATAACATCAAAACCAAGCACTTTGGGGTTTGGGGGAGGACACGTTGGGCCATGCGCCAGCCAGTGAGGGAAAGGCCTAAACCCATGACCTTGCAGCTCAGTCTCCTTATGTTATAACTGAAAAACACAAGAGCAAAGGGCTTTCCGGGTTCACCCATCTTACAATGGAACTTCTCCCGCCACTTCCCTTTTGAAGTCCTTCCAAAGAGGAATGTGATAGCTAGACAAAGCCCAGATCCATCAAACCACATGCAAAATGCATGTTCTCTCAACCAGATAGGCTAGGGATCATGACATGCTCAAGCCAGGTCTGCCTGTCCTCCATGGGTGTAGAGGTGATGCTTATGAAACAGACATTCATATATTTCTGGTTTTATTTATATCTAAACTTCTCTGATCTAAGAATTTTTGGATCATGTCCAAGCAAACAGTGACCAGTGATTCTTGCTCATCAAATTAGCTTTTTTCTTTCTTTCTTTTTTTTTTGGTAAAAAGATTCATTTCTATATGTAAATATTCGAAATGACTGTGTTATTCAAATATCAACACCCCACCTCTTGCATGAAGTCAGACCTAGTTTCTCCCAGCAATCCTGATGAATAAGCTGTATTGATGCTGGACAAAAAAAAAAAAAAAGGAATTAAAAAATTTTTTATGTCCATGCAACTGTGTTACAACAAATCTTAAAAATATATTCATCAAAAAATAAGTAGTATATAAGTTTTTTATTACTGTTATATAAAAATAATACACAGATGGATGGTGTGATGTGACTTGCTGCAGCACAGAGTTGGTATTACCACCCAAATGTGTTTCTCTTTTTACAAAAGTGATTTTTTTTTATACCACAGCAATTTGTCAATGCTAACATTTTTTCATTTATTTATTCACTAATGAATGACACATTGTGCCTTTTATCCATTTATATGTAGTAAGTTGCACTGTTGTAGAAGATCCAGAAGAAAAGCTCATTTCTTTAACATTTATAACAGCTATAAAGTCTTTGCCTCACTACTCTCCCTTTTTTCTCTTGAAGTTAATAAGACAATACAAGCAGCTTGTCATGTTACCATAAAACCGGAAAGCCTTCCATCCAAAATAGAAAAGAAAAAAAATCTCCAGCAAAAAATTCAAAGGACTCAAAGCACTGACAAGTATTGACAATGGAGACTCCTTCAAAACATGCTAAATAAACTTCAACTTACAAAAAACTTCACCATACCAGCAATTACACGTGTTTTTTTAAGCTTTTATGTGAGTCTGCCATAGTGTCTCGGATAAGTTGTGAATATAGACCTGTTTGGCCATGTTGTTTTTCGAAAATTCAACAACAAGCCTTCTGACCAATCAGATTTATGAATTCAGCAGAGCTATACAGCACATTATGAATGGCATGAAAACAGTTAGCAATTCATTTGACTGGATGAGCCGTGTTATTAAACCTAAACCTAAAATTAAGTTCCAAAAGCTTCTATAAAAATGGGACTCTTGATGACTCTTGATGTTTTGATCTTTCTCACTGGGTTTTGGAGTGTTATCATGGTAAGAGGGCGGCTCCAGGTGCTCTAATTTCCTCCACAGCACAAAGACATGAACTTTAGGCTGATAGAGTATTCTTGATTGCCCCTAAGTGTGAATGTGAGTGTGAATGGTGGTGTGTTTTGGCCCTTCGGTGATTTGACAAGTCCAGGGGGTACTGTGCCTTTGTCCAGAATTGGCAGAGATAGGCTCCAGGCTCACCTTGACCCTAGTAGGATAAATCAAATGAATCAATGAATGAATGCATGAAAAAATAAGGGTTTAAGTTTTGAAGATATACATAAGATGTTCTGAAGAGCAACAATTTAATGGCCTTTCAGTACTAAAGCACTTGGATAAGCTAATTTGAAGATGTTATTTAATAAGAGAAATCACTTTTGAATCTTGGTTAACCACAGAGCAACATGCAGGCAATCTATTTTTACAAAATGAGCTGTTGGAAGCATACTTTAAGACACATTCTTGACTCTAAACCAGTGCAAGTACTTTTCCACTGCTGATGACTTTATTTATGGTTAAAAAAATATCAAGAGTTTAAACACAGAAGACAGGATTAGGGTGCTAGTGATCAAAGTTTTATATTGTCCAGCTACTGCATACCAAAAGCTAATGAAAACATAACTCTCATTAAAATATAGTGCACCAGAGATCATGGTATATGCCAGTGTAAGCATAACACAAGTTCAGTGTACCTGAATTAAATCTATCATACAGCGAGATCTGCTAAATATTCCTAAATGTGACATAATTATAAATTAAATCCAGATTTGGTCATTCAGTGAGTCTTATTTAAACTTCAGTCTGTTAGAAAGTAGCATTATACATCCTTTTAGTAACTAACTGATAGCATGATCAACATGATTGACTGGATTAAATCATTCTTTATTTCCTGAATCCCCATTGGCTGTTAAGTTCCGCATGAAAGACTGTTTCGTTATTCAGCAATGACCTCATTTGAAAATGGCTGCCAAAAGACCTTTTTGGAAAATATCTTAATTACAGAAAAAGACTTGCTTGGCCATGGGCTCATCTTAGTGCATGGCTCAGTGTAATCTCACGTTGTATGGTACTCCTCTACAGCACACTGACATCTGTTGAATTACTTGATGGAATTTGGCAGCATACTAGAGCGCTTTGAAATACTGACTGGCTAACACGGGCTAAATAATGTCAGTTCAGCCTTCATAATAACCTTTATGGTTTGCACTGTGTTCAAGGCAACAAGGTGTGCATCAAACAAAAAGATTCGCTCAGGTAATCTGGTAAAACATTAATCCCGAGCTCAGTACTTATGAAGCGCCACAGGTAGCCGAATGCTTTCCCAAATTACCTCGGAAGAAATTGCTGTATTTCACTCCATGGCAAGATGGAGGGGATAAAACAAAAGTAATTATTGTATATATGTACAAACTTCGGTTGCAGTCTTGCAGTAATTAGTGTAGAAGTTTAATCATGACTGCTCTAATACTTTGAACATGCACATAATGTAGAAAAGTTAGCCACAAACATGTGCACGTACACACACACACACACACACACACACACACACACACATACACTGCAAGTAAGTTTGGTTATTGTTTGAGTGTGAGGGACTCCATCTGTCAGTGCACGGAAGAACAGTCATCAGTCAGCTCCACACACATGGGCCCCAGTTGCAGGCAAATATTCGCTCTGAGCAATACCCAATACGTTACTTGACAAATTTATTGGTGCCATGTCAGACATTAATCATAACAGAAAACATGGATTTTGTCCATATTTGTCTTTGGTGAGCTTCTCCAGTAAAGTACATAAAGTCCTTTAAGTGATTTACTTTACTTTCGAGCTCTGAAGTAAGTGGCTTTATTTGGGCTTAAGAAAATAAATCATCGAAAGTAAATAAAAATGATTTCATCTTAATCATATATAATGGCTTACAGAATTATTTTCTTTAATGTAATATACCAAAGACAACACTAAGTTTTATACTATCAGATTCAAATACATAATTTAAGTGGCATAGTGGTTAGCACATCCGCCTCACAGTAAGAAGGTCCAGGGATCGAGCTCTGGGCTCGGCGAGGGTGTTTCTGTGTGGAGTTTACATGTTCCTTCTGTGCTTTCCTCTCGGCACCCTGGTTTCCTCCCACAGTCCATAGACATGCACAGTAGGCTAATTGGCTGTTCCGAATTGCCCCTAATTGTGAGTGTGGATGGTTGTATGTGTCGGCCATGCAATGGAATGGTGAGCTGTTCAGGGTGTACCTTTCCTTTGCTCAGAGTCAGCAGAGAGAGGCTCCAGCCTTCCTGCGAACCTGGTAGAATAAACTCTTTCTCACTCACTCATTTGCCAAACCATTTAATCCTACAGAGGTCGCGGGGAGACTGGAGCCTATCTCAGCCAATGTTAAGTGAAGGCAGGGTACACCTTTAATAGCTCACCAGACCTTTGCAGACTAGTAAGATTAAGTGGTTGGGAAAACGAATAAATGAATAACGGTCTGAATTACAGTGGAAGAGTAATGTTGGAGTAATAGTTATCACGTCTGATTCACAGCAAGAAGGCCCTGGGTTTGAGTCCTGGTCTCAGCAAGGCAGTGGTGGCTCAGTGGTTAAAGCTCAAGATTGTTGGTGGTTCAAGCCCCCAGTTACACCAAGCTGCCACTGTTGGGTCCTTGAGCAAGGCCCTTAAACCTCAATTGAACAGTTGTATAAAAACAATGATGAATGTAAGGCATTCTGGATAAGGGTGTCTTCCAAATGCCATAAATATAAATGTAAATGAGGATGCATCTGTGTTTCATGTCCAAAGACATGCACATTAGGCAAATTGGCTGTTTCAAATTGCCCCTAGGTGTGAGTGTGAGTGTAACTGGGTGTGTGTCTATGTTGGCCCTGCGACAGACTGGCAAGCAGTTCAGGGTGTACCCTGCCTTTGTCCAGAGTTGGCTGAGAGAAGCTCCAGTCTCTCTTTGACCCTAGTAGGATAGAGCAGTTAAAAAGAGTTTCATACTTGCACTCACCAACCACTTTGTAGCCACGTGTCCACTGTTTAGTCATGCATACACAAAACAACCAATCATGAGCCAGAAGCACATTGTGTAAATTCATGCGTACTGTGTACAGGTCAAGAGTTCAGTTAATCTTTGCATCAGGAAAAAAGTAATGTAACAAACATTGACCGTGGCAGGGTAGCTGGTGCCAGATGGCTCGTTTGAGTATTTCACAAACTGCTAATTTTCACATCTGGGACTTTCTGGAATTTTCGCTTCTGTAGGGTTTACACCCAGTGATCAGGATCTCTGCTGACTGAAGCATCTTGCTGATGAGAGAGCTCAGAGTTGAACAACCAGACTGGTTTGAGGTGACAGGATGTCTATAGTACAAAGGTGCTTCATAAAGTTCCTGTCCTCATCCAGAACAAAGGAGCGTAACTGCCATTTGGGGCATAATTATGTACTATAGAGCCTTATATCACTGTCCACGTATACACCTATCTTCGTTGTCATTTGATAATCAAGAAAAAGAAAGGTTTGAGCTAGTATACTGTAGCTCCAGGTCAATGTGCCTGTCCACACAACACAGCTGGCAGTGGCAGAAGCAGCCATATGTGGCTTTAAACTGTAAACCTGAAATCCCACTTGCTTGGTGCCAGTTTCAGAGTGATGATGAAGTCATCCATGCGGTAGAGGAGTATCTAAAGACTGAAGATGAGCCCTTCTGTCGTGAAGGGATAGCGAAGTTAGAACATCGGTGGACCAAATGCATTGATGTTAAAGGAGACTATGTCGAAATAAAATTGCAAGAATAATGAGTATATGCATGAGTGATGCTTAAAACCTTTTGAAGTATTTTCATTAATTTGGAAAGGGTCATTTTTTACAAGCGTGTTGAGCAGAAGAGCATCTCAGAATGCACAAAATATCAAACCTTGATGCAGACACGCTACAACAGTCTACCTGCTACATCAGGCTCCATTCCTGACAGTCAAGAATAAGGATCCGAGGCTACAAATTGGACAAGGTGAAGACTGTAAAAACACCAAGTGACAGACTAATGAGTGTTTAGATGACAAAGAATAAGATAGTCCATAATAAAGTGATAATATTTGATATATTGCTGTTAGATAAGGCTCTCTTGTAACACAAAAGAAAAAACACTTTATATGTTTGGCATCGTTTGGGCTCATTTTAGTGATTCTCTACCTGGCCCGATCCTACAGGTGGGAGGGATGTGTCAAAGTCAGTGAGGTGAACTAGCGTCACAGCTGACAGTGACACACAATGTGCCAGACGGCTGGTAGAACTTTCACTGCTTTTTTTAATTGTGGTGCAGGATGAGTAATTCTCATCACCACCTCGTGCTTGAAAGCTCAGAATGTGCCAAGCTGAAACAAGGCATTCATTAACAATCAGCAGAGGAGTCAACAAGCTGTCTTCATAGTAAATTAAGCAATTAACCCTATTGGCTGTCCGCCTTGCAGACGTACTGGGGATGCAGGGTGATATATTTCATAGTCCATTGCGAAAGATCATTCTCCATACTATTACGTAATATCACCCTCTGTTTGAGTTGGGTTAGGGGTGGTGAGGTTTTTGGGGCAAATCTGTAAGGACCTGCTTGATACTGTAGAATAATGTAGAAGAATATACAATTTACCCGTCTGTGGTGAGAGGCATGTAAAAGAACCATTGCTGTCATTCTTAAAGAGTTGGCCATTGAGTTGCCTGGCGAGCTGTCCAGGGTGTACTCTGCCCAGTCAACTGAGATGGGCACCAGCCTCCCTGTGACCCTAATTAAGATTTGCTATCTTAATAAATAAGGCTCTTTGTTTGTATATTATTTCAATCTCATTTGGCACAAAATGGTATTCAAATCAAGCTGCTTTGAGTAACAGTTCAAGATTAAAAGAATTTACTATACATACAGCTGAGAATAAAATACCTTGCTTAAGATCCCAATGGTGGCTGTGGAATGGGGAATTGATGCTGGGAATTGAACTCATTTCACAGCACTACCTCAGAGTCTTAACCACCAAAGTATCACTGCCTCAAATGAACATTAATTGTAATTAAAGAGGATGAAGATTTGAATCATTGCACCATGAGTAATACAGAAAGAAACTACATGGTTTATGTGGAACAGCTGAGGAAAGTGGTGAGTCAGTGGTTAAGGAACTTGGCTATAAGCTTGTAAGTTCGTATGCCAGAACCTCCGAGCTGCTACTGTTGGTCAGTTGTATTGTGTCTCAAACGAAGCCACTTGTGTGTGTGTGTGGGGGGGGGTGTCAGCATCCAAACCATTCGCTAATCTTTCTTTCATCTGCCAAGGAGCTTTGAACATGGTTGAAGAATCTCTGGCAAACATGTCTTTTCACCCAAGGTCTGCAGGAACTCGCCAGTCACTTCGAATAGTCTGCAAACACAAATTGTTGTAGGATACTTGGCGAATAGTTCGCAAACTCTGGGTACAGTTAGTGAATGTCTGTGGTCATACTACTGTCACATGACCATGACTATAGATCAATCATTCGTTTCGCTCAGGAATGTGGTAAATAGTTTTCCAACTCTGTGTAAAGTTGATCTATGTCCATGATCATGTGACCATCATGACTGCGTCGCTGTATGAAAGCAACTCCAAACACCAAAATGTTTTTCACCAAAATGACACAGTCGCTAAATGTGCCAAAATGTTGCTAACTATTTGCAGGGATTCTATAACTATTCGTGAAATGTTCATCAATTAATCACCAGGACATCAAAAAGTCTTCTTCAAATTTCCAGTTAGTATCTCTCTGCCGGATGAATACTTAGTGAATACTAAAGATGTCAAAAAAATGGCAGTTTTGTTTGAAGAGAAAAGTACAGACAATTTCTATAACATCTTAATATTATCGAATTCATTCATTCATTTTCTAAGCCACATATTCCTAATTAGGGTCGTGGGTAGGCTGGTGCCTATCTCAGCCAACTCTGGGCAAGGGCGAGGTACACCCTGGACAGCTCACCAGGCCATCGCAGAGCCAACACTCACACAACCATTCACATTCACACCTAGGGGTGAGGAAACCCATGGAAGCATGGGGAGAACATGCAAACTCCACACATAAACGCCTGAGCCCGGGAATTGAACCCAGGGCTTCTTGCTGTGAATCGGACGTGCTAACCACTGCACCACCAAGCCGCTGTAAAATCTTAATAATTAATGGTAAATCATTTTTGACACAAATTCATTAATAAGATGAAGTAAAATCTAGTACTGCTTTATAGAAGCGGTGGCGTAGTAGTTAGCACATCCACCTCATGGCAAAAAGATCCTGGCTTGGCAAGAGTTTCTCTTTGGAGTTTGCATGTTCTTCCTGAACTTGCTTGGGTTTCTTCTTGGTACTCCTGTTTCCTTCCACAGCCCAAAGACATGAATTGGCTGTTTCAAATTGACCCTAGGTGTGACTGTCAGTGTGAATGGTTGAGTGTATTGGCCCAGCGATGGACTGACGAGCTGTTCAGGGTGTACCCTCCCTTTGCCCAGAGTTGGCTGAGATAGGCTCCAGCCTCCTCATGACCCTGGTAGTATTAAAAGGTTCAGAGAAAGAGCAGATGAATGAATAAATGTTCTGTAGTAGATGTTTACAAGGTTGTATGCATAGTAAATAGAAGTTTTTTGCTAACAAGTGCAAGTGAAATATGATTAGAATAAACGCTATAACGCTTCTCCAGGATGTTTTCCTTCAAAACATTTTCACAACCTTCCGCTCTTTTCAGACATGTTGAGGCTGATTTAATTGTAGGATCAGATTATAAGAGCTCTGTGTCCTGGTTATAATAATAAGATTGTGAGAAAGGGGTGAAGACTGACAGCAGTGATACTCTAGTGAACGGCAGTGGGTTGCAGTAGCCCACCCTGACACAGTGCCAGTGGAAGATGTGTGTGGGAATAGCTATCTGATATGGTTTTTGGATTTTAACCATATACACTTCAGGGCAGTACATTATCAGATCAAATTTTATTGCTGCTATGTTCCACGGTGCCTAAATTACAAACGATCATAACACCCAAATACAAATACCAGGATATATCAAATTTCACTAGATGTCATGAAAAGGAAACTCTTTTTTTTTTTTCAAGATTGTCTGTAACAAAACTTTTTGCTTGGATTAAAAGAAAGTGTCAGAAGGATTTTCTATCCTATCATCATATTATTTTAGTGTCTCAACTGTATCCAACAGCAACAACGAAAAACCACAAAGTATTTTGAGAGAGGCCGAATTTGTTGCTTTGTTGCTATAGGTTTGAGTTGGAAACTGGCCCAGTAGACTAAACCCTGGTAACTTGGACTGCTCTAGACCCGAGATGCTTATTTGCATGTACTCCACAAACTAGATTAATTTATCAGTAAGCTACACAACTCACCAAGAATATATATAGATGTAAGCGCTGCCTAAAAGCACAGCTCCAGGCGGATGTCTCTATTGATAGATGTCTAAGTCTGGGTTTGCTTTTCAGCACCTTTCCTTTCGCTATATGATTTCCACTTTCATTCCTGTCACCTGTCTTGTTAATTTAAGTATCCGTTTAACGATTTCATGTTTTGTCAAGCTTCTGATTTCATTGCTGGCTACATGAACATTGGTTCCATGCAAGTTGTCTGCCTATTGTTTGTTTTCAGTCGTATCCAGTTCCCACCCAAGTGTTGCCTTCTCAATCACACGACCACCACCAACCAGACAGGGGCGTAAGCATGCAGATGCCCCCTCCGTGACATGCAATGCTGCCACCCGCCACTTTACGAACTGCTGCGCATGCGTATTTGGAGGCGGCTTAACACATACGGAGGGAAAGCGATGTCCCCCATGTATGAATGAGCACACAGACGCCCATGACTGGCTGGTGATTGCTGTGAGTGACAGGGAAGTGAGCGAATACCATCCCTCCCTCCCATCAGAGCTCCGCCAATTAGCTCCCATGGACTCCCGGTCAAGAATGGCTGTGGCATCAACCTGGATCCAAACTTGCTATCTCCGGGTTGATAATCACGCACCTTGTCGATGCACCACTCAGGAGCCAGCAATAAAGCAGATTTACTGTCACACCCCAAAGTTGATTATTCATTCATTCATTTTCTGAACCGCCTAATCCTAATTAGGGTTGTGGGAAGGCTGGCGCCCATCTCAGGCGATTCTGGGCGAGGGCAGAGTACACCCTGGACAGCTCTCCAGGCCATTGCAGGACAGAAACATGCTGACGGCTATGCAGCCTACTCTTTACGAAAATCAGCAATGAGTTTTTTCATGCCTCTCACCAGAGACAGTGAGAGACTTTGCCGACCTTTGATAACCCAGTTAGTTGCACTGGGGGTACAGCAGTGACAACCAGTTGATAGTGGGGCATGAACCCCACAACCTTGGGATCAGTAATCCAGCACCTTACCACCGGGCCACCACTGCACCCAAAGTTGATTATTTTCCAACATTTATTCATTATCTGTACCCCTTATCTGGTAAGGATAGGGTTGTGGGGAAATGGAGCTGAGTCTGGGTGAAGGCAGTGTACACCCTGAACAGCTCGCCAATCCACCCCAGGGCCACCACAAACACATAACCATTTAAACTCCATTCACACCTAGGGGAAATTTAGAAGAGTCAGTTAGCCTAATGTGCTAATGTTTCTTGGACCATGGAAGGTCACCGGAGCACTTAGAGTTTCCAAAATACATTAGCCTCCTCACTTTAGCGACTTATTTACAATATATAATCACATTTAATGTTAAGAAAAAAAGTTTTGCTTATAAACTATATTTGTCAAGTCAAGTCAAGTCAGTTTTATTTGTATAGCGCTTTTTACAATTGACATTGTCACAAAGCAGCTTTACATAGTAAAATTAAATTAGGGAGGAATCTAAAACATTTTCTGTACAACCCCCTATATTATATATTATATATATTTGTCCCAAATATAACACATGGTCTCACTGAAGTTGCATTGTGGATATTTTCCACTGATTAGATTGCTGAGTTCATTTAATGGTATTTTATGCTATTATGTAGAACTGATGGAAGTGATAGGTGTGGAAGGACCCTGGACTGTCAATCATTGGGTGATCATTGACACCTACCTTATACACATTATATCATTTAACTTAGCCTACTCATGACCCCTTTTGTGTGGAACTAAACTTATTTACTCTTTTTGTTGGATTCCTATTTGCTGTGTTATGACTCAGGTTCCACCTGACCTTTGTGTGCTTCATTAGGTCCTATGTACATTTAAATCCAGTCTAAAGCCTCTTCTTTACTAAACCAAAATGGAGCTTTTATGGACTTAAGGTGCAACGATGAATGCCTGTGATATGGAAACATCTCATAAAACCTGCTGATGTTACTGAGAGTAAACAGTAATTACAGAAAATCCACAAAGGGTGTGGAGATTTTCCTTTCTCTGATCGGATGAGGACTGGGGTTTTTCATTTACACGTAAGGACTGGGTATAACCAAAAAGCTCTTAGAATTACCTATTGAAAAAGAAGAAGATGGAAAGAAAAAAATTAAATATATAAAAAATTATAAATAAAATTTTAATTTAATATATATAAAAAAAAAAAAAAAAAAAAATATATATATATATATATATATATA
>JAOUQZ010000027.1:6854156-6864273 GCA_028564935.1 Neosilurus hyrtlii
CCTAACAACCTCTCTTTCTCCCCCCCCCCCCCCCTCTGTGTTTTGCTGAGGTACACATGCTAATTCTTGTATGCCGGTGATCCTGACCCTTCTCTGTGAGTCCTGTGGTCTGTCCTGATGTGCTGATGCTGGCTGGAGTTCTCATCTTGGAAGCCCCTCGATCCTGCTGATGAAAATCCATATGGACTTAGATCTGCACTCAGAGACAGTGAAGACGACTTTTCATTGCTGGTGATATAAACTCTCTTGCTGCAATTATTTACGACTTAACAGTTGTGGTATAACCAACCGGACTACATGTTGTATTGTAATGCACTTTTTCTTATATGGTTTGTATTTTACATTAGTCAAAATGTGAATAATTAAATTTGACCTAGTTTCAGAGAATGACCCAACTGCAAGGCTGCTGTTATGTTATGCTATTGTATGTTGGTATGCTACAGACAGTTGTTTAGAGTTTCAGAGTTTAATACAAGTTAAAAGTACATGTACATGTCAAAGACTAACCTAAATTTAGCTTAAAAAGCATTTTTCTATTAAAAGAAAAACGCGTGTCGCATTTAGGTTTTCAAAAAGTTCTGAGGAGAATTTTTTTTTTTATTTCTGCCAAAACTAAACATTTTGCCAGTTTCATGGTTGCCTTTTTGACTTGATTATCTCACTGAGTCGTTTGCGAATCGATAACTTGCTGATTCACTAACTCGCTGAATCACTCAGGGAATCACTAACTCTCTGAATCACTCAGCAAGCGTTTATATACTAGTGGAAATTCTTTGTAATTTGGAAACTAGATCATTCATAGATATAAAAAAAACGGAAAAGATAACTGAATATTTGACTAGTTAGTATGAAACCCCTTCATAAGGCAGAGGAACTAGCTCAGTGAGTTAACAGAATGTGTTGCAACCCAGTGATGTAGGTTTGAGCCTGGCAGTGTTTTTTTTTGTGAATCAAATGAATTGGTATGAATCGATTCACGTCTGTCGAAGGAACCGAAAAAATCGAGTAATTTAAAAGAATCGGACTTCCCATCACAAGTACAAACAGGGAGAAATGGAAGCATTTGATTGGATAATACATGGCAGACCCTGAGGCAGTGACTGGTCGGCATTTTTACAAGATTACAATGACCACACATGGCCATTTTTGGGTTTTTTTCAGAACTTTTTCAGATCTGCTAGCTGTTTCAGTATAAAGACCATTTCAACCAGTTGTGTATACGGCTAAAAATTGACCAACCCCAACTTAGAGTCTCTCTTCCTAAACAATCATCCCAGCTACTGCATCGTCTGACTCTTCATACGACACTACTGTGCTGGCATTCTGATCAACCATCCCTCAATTATCTGTGTAATAACTAATTACACAAGGTCTACTGAAATCTGTGTTAAAGTGCTTTTCCAGCATTGTCTGTTCCTCCTCTAATACTAAGAAATGCATTGCTCAGATCCCATTAAGGTCATATTTATATTTTCTCTTGCAGGAGTACATCAGGGACGGCAGTAAAAGTACAAAAACAGAAATCCTGTGATCCATCCAAATGTATTTAGTCATCTGAGAGAAAGAAAAGATTCAGGTGAACTGCAGGGAACAATGCCAGCAGATGAAGATTCGCACATATTCAGAGGATGAAATAAGTAGTCTCTGCTCACCATATAACTTGCAGGTGGTGCGCAAAGAGCTGGCCTACAGAGTTGACTCTTTCACCATGGGTGAAGACTTTTATAATACTTACAAATCTCCAGAGTAGTAAGAAGAAGTCTCAGGTCTAAAGCTGCACTGAGGTGAAGTGTGTGAAATAAAGCAGAAAATTAAAAAATTAAAATTAAATTAAAAAAAGGACACAGGAAGAGCATTTCAAATTTCTAAGCGAGAAAACCATTTTTAAAAAATGCATGTTCAGAGCCCAATGCGAATTTGATGAACCATTACAGGCCCTCAATTTTTGTTGCACCCCTGATAGTCTGGCTTGTTTGTCTTTATCACTTCATCCCCTTTTCATGGTCCATTCACTCCCTTTATATACAGTATATTTAGTGTATACTACACTGGAATGGAAATCTGATTGTTTCGCCATCTAGTTATAAGGAGCAATTATAATATGGCAAAGACAGTACATGCATTCTGATTGGTTCAAATGCAGGCAATAAATCATGTGTCTGGAACAGGGCGTGTCCACAAAGTACTCGTTGCTCTTCGGAAATCTCTTGTTCGTCACTGGAAGGGAAACAAGCTGAAAGTGACCCGAGTCCTCACAGACATGGATAAAGACAGCTCGATCTATAATAAAGACCTCGGGTGAGGATTTCTCTGTGCAGACCTCGCGCTCAGTTAAGAAGTAATTATATATATATGTGTGTGTGTGTGTGTGTGTGTGTGTGTGTGTGTATGTGTGTGTGTGTGTGTGTGTACAGTATGTGATCATGAAAGCCATTAAATCTCAATTCACTGTACACACAGTACATAAACCAAAGTATGATATTTTTTGATAATTATTCCAGAGCGATGTTACAGTTCTGTGTTTATTGATGACGACTTTCACCTAGCATACAAATTTCCACTTGGAAGCATTTCAAATATGTGACAGAAGGGAGATCACAACACCTCCATATCCTCCACATGACAGTGTAATTCCCTTTACCCTGCGGCCATGTCTGCAAAACTCAGACAGTTTACATGCTCATATAGCTCTGCTCTAGTGAGAGAACAGGGAGTTGCCAAGAGTTTGCGTATTCAGTGTGATATTACATACAACAGTTAACCCATTAATTACAGACAGGTCTCAGAATGAGGTACTTACAATTTTCTGTTTGCGTTCTTAGTTCATACAAACACCATCCATATGTTTATGAGGTTGTTCCACTACAGCTAGATACAAAGGGCTAGGGTTGGGCTTTTTGTTCAGGTCATTTCAGTTCAGGTGGGGTTTTTATTCCAGGCTACAAGGCATGTAGAGACCTTCCTGCAGAAAGGAGCTGTCGTTCTGTCAGAGGGGAAAGTCTATGGGATAGGTGATAGTGGGCGTATATAATGCTGGTGGTGTTTATATTTATGTCCAATGACGATCCTTAGAGGGTGGCCTATCGGTTGTAACATTGGGGGTTTTTTCAACACATTGAAAGTTCTTGGAATAAAGAGAGTGTGATCAGAATGCTTTTTATTCTTCACATTTCCATTAAATTAATAATTATAAATTGTACTTCACTTTTATAGTTATATTAATGTATCTATAAGTACTGTATCCTGTGCATAGTCCTAAAGAAGGTCAGCTTTTAACTTTATTTATTCATTTATATTTGAATTCCTGTAAAATACTCTTAGTATTCACTAATAAATGTTTGTTCCTTTTTGCCAGAACACTGTTGTTCAATAGACTAAAGAAAACAGTTACGGCAAAATGGTAACCCAATACTAACCATAGGGGTGCTCACAAGTTCACCGTACTTTCGGCAGGCACCTTGGCATATTGACCGGCCACATAACTGTAAGCTAACTGCACTGTGCACAAGGTGCCCATTCTCTTTCCATGCATATTAAATAGACCTGAAATACAGTGTTATCTCTTGGACATAAATGGAATCAGCCACAATGTCGTTTTTGAAACCATTTGCTTACTGCTGTACACAAGTGTCAGTGACCCCTGCATCAGGAACAACGATATCATAAAACATCACCATCTTTTTTATTTCTGTTGAAATCATATGCCTTCTGTTTCATAACACTTCAGCTCGGACTTTTCCACTTTCTCCGAATCGGCGTTGCACAGCCAAGTTATCGCACATGTGCAAGATCGTTCTTCTAGTCATGCTGTCTTGCTGTTGTTATTGTCAACAGACACACAACCAAAACAAGAAAAAAAGGTGAATAGGAGATATTAAGCCCATGACTTGGGGTGGTTTCATCAGGAAACCTTGGTATTCAGCCAAAATGAACTGATAATGGAAAGATAAAACACATGGGATGTTCACTAGTGAATGGGCACGTCTAAAGGATTTCTCACTAAACTAAGTTTACAGCTTGAGGAGCAGTTGCACTGGGGCATGATATTCTGTGGTTTTTGACTTTTAACAGTTTTGTTCATTTCCAGTGTTACGGTATTCAAACAAGCATTGTCTGAGAAAAAGTCTTGCATGACTAGTTCATTTACTAGTCTATCCAAGAATAAAATAAACTTTAAGTGAAGTGCCCTGACAGCAAAAAGTGTGAGAAATAAAACATGTGGCTGCCCGTTTCTAAAGTTGTGGAATGTTTGATTCACTTTGACTGATTTCCCATAACATGTTATAATAAATTCATAAGGCATTAAAGGACATTGTCATAATTATATATGAAAAATAAAACTTATTTACAAATAGTTATTACAGACACTGTTTATATTATGTTGCAGTAGTGGCTCAGTGGTTAAGGCTCTGTGTTATTGATAAGAAGGTCAGCGCTTCAAGCCCCAGTACCGCCAAGCTGCCACTGTTGGGCCCTTCAACTGCGCAGCTGTATAAATGAGATTTAAAAATAAAAAATAAGAAGAAGAAGAAGAAGTAAGTTGCTCTTGATAAGGGGTTCTGCCAAATGCAATAAATGTAAATGTAACACATTAGACCTATGTTATCAATATTAAAGACAATCAACCCCAGTTTGCTTAGTTTAATATGTTAATTGATGCTGCATACTTTAATTACCTGAAATTTGCGCTGCCACAATTCATTGGCTAAATTTTTAATGCAATGCATCATGTCACTAGTAGCTATGTGCATTTTCATCAATAATCACAACTGTGCAGATCGTATCTTAGGAATGCATTACACCATGATATAATGTGTCTGTTATAAATATATCACCACGTTTTCACCATAGTTGGAGGTGTGAATAATAGCAGAACAGGTAAATCTCTTTCATTCTTTAGTCTCTGGATTTCTAGACTTGTTCTTGGTGTATTCCTAATACAAAAATTGGGGTCTGGTTTTATATTAAGTGTCCAACAATACTCATACTTGTTTATGAGCTCAGTCATTCATTCAACTGATCAGTCATCCCTGTATTATTACCATGTTGCAACTTACCTGCTTTACTTTTTAGTACTTTCTTTATATAGTTATAAAGAAAGTACTAAAAAGTAAAGCAGGTAAGTTAAATAGTACTCTGAGTAGAGTACCCTTTTACTCTAATTTATTAAGATTAATTAAGATATAATAAGTTAAGTATTATTGATAGATATGTGAAATAAATTAGAGTAAAAGGGTACTCTACTCAGACTCTTAGCGTAAGGTGTCTGGCCTTCACAAGTCATAGGAACAGCTCCAACTCCAGTTTCTTGACATCGATTCCATAAAAATGCACATAATTTTTCCAACAGACATCCCCTTGATGTGTGTTTTAATGATGGTCATGGAAAAGAACACTATTTAATATGTTACTCAAAGCTCCTGGAAGTGACCATGAACAATAGGATAGAGAGGTTTCATCATGCGATCAGGCAAAAGAACTTGATATTGATTTTAATGTAACCTCTCCCCTAATTTTAATCAAATGTGCACCATGGCCTCCACAATGCAACAGAGTCACAGCTGTGTAACTACATCTGCAACCATGGTTTCTGAATTTGGGGGCAAAGATGGTGATAGTAAAATAATGACTGTACAGCACAGATGAGATAGCTGTTATCATATGATAAGCTCTCTAAAATAAAAGATAGCACAGTGAGGAAGTCTGAGGATTTGCATTGAGTTGGGATGTGCCGGTGTTTTTCACTTTTTGATGATTTATCTCGCTGTAGGATCTATGAGGACTATTCTGAAAATATGCCAATCTTTCAAATCTCTTAAAGGCATAAGCCTCTGAATAGACATCCGTAAGTGTTCACATTATCATTATCACACTTTCCCACTTTGCACGCTGTGGTTTTCTTATTCACGCTGTGGTCACATTGCAGTTTCCTTCCTTTTAAGTGTGTCCTTTTTATACCTGCCTGCTCTAATTGAAATGCATTAAAAGTGTCAATATGATATCATCTCAAGCCTTTTTGGCATGTTTGGCACCAAATGAATGAATCATACAATGTACCTACTCATGGATTTCCTTTACATAAAGAAGTGTGTTTGCTTGTGGTAATTAAGTCCGCTTCCTCAAAAGGCTCAGTGACATTGTGCCTGTTTGTGTTTGGATAAGTGAGTAGAGCCAGTGTTGTTTCATACCACACAAATGGGTACGGCTTTTATAACACGCAGTCCGTGTGTGCAGAAAAAAAAAAGATTTGGGAAAAGGGTTTGTTCGTGATAGACATGCGTTTGTTTGGTTATTACGTCTAGACACAGCTGGATTGGGATAGGCATGTTACAGCGACACACCTAATGTCTTGTACCTGCATGGTTTGTGTGAAAGTGCAGACAGACAGAGTAGAGATTTAACTATTAATGCATAATGAGAAAGCCACTTAAAGGAAGCGTTCAATTGTTCTGCCCTTCCTGTGGTGCTTTCCTGCTATGTTATGAATATGGTATTGAAGGATGGTACAGACCCCACATGAAAGAGTTTCCATGGAAAAACAGTGAAATATTAGTGTTTGTGTAATGGAAAAGCACAGCTCAAAAGAAAAAAAAACTCTAAATGCTGATTGGATGATAAAGTAAAAACAGTTGCTTAATGGAACCACCACAAACTGCAATCACCTTTTCGTGCAAGTAAAAATGTTCAGCTATTCGCCAAGTTGCCAAAAAATTAAAGGTTTCAAATAAATTAAACTGTTTGAAAAGGTAAACAACACATCTATACCGATACACAGACTTCCATACTTAAGTTTGCCTGCCTGTCACACAACCAGGGAGGTCCGGGGTCTAGGACATGTGATGCTAAGCAGCTGTGCATGCATATTAAGTTGCTGTGCATGCATATTCAGGTGCAGCATAACACAGTTTGGAGAAAAGTACTATCCTGTACGATCTTGAAAACTAAGCAGGGTCTGGTTAGTACATGACTGGGTATGCGGGTACACAAGATCTACCTCAGAGAAATGAACGTCTCTGCCGTGTATAGTTCCAGGTGGCCCTAAGGAAAGGCCTTGCACCTATTTGCCTCGTGTGCCAGGGTTACAGTGAAGAGGCTGGCATCAGATTTGATAGTCTGGGCATTTAACAGTTTATGTTAAAGCTGGCTAGACTACTTTTTTTACTATTCACCTTAATATGTACTCGGCGAGGACCACATTGTCAGTCAGCGACCACTTTGGGGCAACTTACTCATCACCTAGTATGTTGTGCTTATGTGTATCTCTAGTCAATGATGTGTATGTCCAGAGAGGATGTACAGTGGGGGCACAGCGCTGTCTTCCTTCACTACCATGCAAGACGTGCTGGTGTCTACTACTCACCAGCCAGACAACATCAAAACCGATGGACTGTCGATGATGATGATGGTGAGAACTTGGATGGGAGTCCACCTGGGAATACCAGATGCTGCGGAGGGTTAGGGAAAAGAGTTGGCAGCCTAATCTGTAAAAAAAATCTGCCAAGAAAACTTTATGAAAATGCTGCCGGCAAGGTTCGGATTCGACTGAAAGTACTAACAACCTCCTAAGCCCCAAAGCTTAATTCCATGTCTTGTAATTTCTCCACACCACTTCTGTTCCTTACCACCTAATAAATGCTGAACTTGATTAACATCTTTAAACTGGAAGAATTTTGGCTTCATACAGTATGCAGATCTTACAAGGACGTATACAGAGTGTAGTTACTAGAAAATAAGATGCTCTCATATGAGGACAGTGGAGTCTCAAGAGGATGACACATATGGCGGCGCCTGATAAACTGGTATTCCAGTTAAGTGAATCCCCATCAGCACTCAAGAGTTTCTTGTAGAGGCATCAGGTCTAACGTGACCCTGGCTAGGAAAAAAACAGTTAGTAAACTAAAGATAGATAAATAAATGAATGAAAGTGTGATTAAGTAAAAAGAGATCATCCCTGTAAGAATAAGATATACGGTATGAGAAAAACAGGATATCATTAATCCGTATTAGACTAATAAGTTAGAATGCAGCTGTATCTCATCAGAAGTCCTCGCTACATGGTGTTCTCAGATAGCCGGCGACAACGATGGTTTTCAGCTGTCAGTCAGAAGAATACAGTAGCTAAGAGGCACTGGGAACTCTGATGATCCTTTGCACTGCTCTGCTGCATTAAAGTATACTATATTTTATTTGGATTGTAACATTTTACTGTAATGACTTTATAGAACAATACTAATAAATATCATAGAAATACTGGACAGAAATATTTTTCCTGTCAAGGATCCTTAAGTCCAGACATACACCTCTTCATTCTCATGCTAACACAGAGGTTTTGTTTTTTATTTATTTATTTATTTTTTTAGACCAAGAGTCCTACACCTTGACGTACACAACATTTCAAAACTTAATCCTGCATCCTGCATACCAGGATAATTTTCTGATACTTTAATTGGTCGTATTGTTGTTAATTGGAATTAAATAAAAATTATTTTAAGCAAGAAGAACATATGGGGTTGTGTAGTGGTTAGCACTTCTGTCTCACAGCAAGAAGGTCCTTTGTTCAAGTCCCAGGTTCAGCGAGGGCATCTCTGTGTGGAGTTTGCATGTTCTCCTTGTGCTTGCCTGGGTTTTGTCCTACAGGCCAAAGACATGCATATTAAGCTAACTGGCTGTTCCAAATTGCCTCTAGGTGTGAGTGTGAATCATTGTTGTGAATGGTCTGTGTGTGTGTGTGTGTGTGTGTGTGTGTTGGCCCTGCAACGGATTGGTGAGCTGTTCAGGGTGAACCCTGCCTTCATCCAGAGTCGGGCTGGGATGGGCTCCAACCTCCCCGAGACTCTGGTGGGCTAAAGCAGTTCAGAAAAGAAAAAGAAAAAAGAACACATGGATGTGCATCCAATCAATACAACATAGTCAAGCTTTTCTAAAATCCTGGCTTTCATCTAATAGCAGAGAAGACAGCAGCAAAGGCATTCATCAACAAATTTTGATGGCCAACAAATAAAGTGTGCACACATGAAACTTTACTACGCCACAAAAAACAATCTCTGTCAATATGAAGTTACAGGCTGCCAAGTTATATCATATATCAAGAAAGGCATATGCTTTATTAGAAAAGAACGGGCTGTGACATATTTCTGAGAAAGTCTGGTGAATAGAGATTCCCAGAGAGACTTCCGAAGTCTTTTTCAAAGCAGCTTTTTTTTTCATTCCTCATCAACTAGAATATAATGTGAAGTGACATTAGCACTTTCGAGCCACACTACAAAAGACAACTAAAAAGAAAAATGTCCAAATCGACAGAATTGTTTCAGCACAATTCCAAAGCATATAGCCTGCTAGTGCTTTTTTTTTTACTTGTTGGCAGCTTGTTGAAGTAGTGGTTAGCATGTCCAGCTCACAGCAAGAAGGTCCTGTGCTGCTGTCCTGGGATCATTTCTGTGTGGCGTTTGCATGTTCTCCCTCGTGCTTGTGTCCACGTAGTCCGGTTTCCTCCCAAAGTCCAAAGACATGCACACTAGGCTAATTGCATTTTGCATTGGCTGGGACGGGGGCTGGGATGGGGGGTGGGGGGGTTAGTTTACTATTAGACTCTCTTACTGATAAACACTGATGCTCACTATATGTGAGACAAGAAAAAGTCCACAGAGAGGGATTTTGACTGTTGTGCAGCCCTTAATTTGCCCAGCTCTCATTCACATACTGGTTTGTACGCATACATTGGATAGAAAATCACTTTCCTTTTGGGCCAAGAAATTCCTGTTGCCTTTAGAAAAAAATACACCACATGAGGCACTCCTGCATAGCTTCGGAGCGTATTTACCTGTTATAAATGTGCGTGAATCCATGCATAAAAAGTTTATTACAGAGTCAATGACAGGTAAAAGTCAAACACAGATATTCCACTGCAAACTGACAGTAGTGCAAATCCAGGGGAGTAAGTATAAATTAAAAATGTAATAAAGCAAACGATCAAGCGAACGTCTTAAATCATAAAAACAAAAATAATAACAACAAGAATAAAGTGACAAGACTTCGTTTTAAATATATACTTTCTGGGTCCTGCCCCCAATTCACGCCTTAAGGAAGCCCGAAACTACTGCTGATTAAGTACCACAAC
>JAOUQZ010000027.1:6864373-6875067 GCA_028564935.1 Neosilurus hyrtlii
AATCCTGATTCTCCTGACCCTTCTGCTCTGTGAGTCCTGTGGTCGGTCCTGGTGTGCTGATGCTGGCTGGAGTTCTCGTCATCTTGGAAGCCCCTCATTCCTACTGATGAAGACCCATATGAGCTTGATGACTTTTCGCTGCTGGTGATATAGACTGTCTTGTTGCAGTTATCTAGGACTTACAGTTGTGGTAAAACCAACCTGACTACATTTTGGACTGTAATGAAATTTTCTTATATGGTTTGTATTTTATGGCTTCACCCAAATAAGGATGGGTTCCCTCCTGAGTCTGGTTCCTCTCAAGGTTTCTTCCTCATGTTGACTGAGGGAGTTTTTCCTTGCCATTGTCGCTTGCTCATTAGGGATGTATAGGGGGTTGTAGAGAAATTTTTTAGATTCCTCCTTAATTTAATTTTACTATGTAAAGCTGCTTTGTGACAATGTCAATTGTAAAAAGCGCTATACAAATATACAAATGACAGTTCAGAATACCCACCCTTTTTGGAGTCCCTAGGGGGTGTGCTAGAGGGCACTCCCCCGGGGACTCCCTCTGTGTTCTGGGAGACTTTAACACCCATGTGGGCAATGACAGTGTGACCTGGAATGGTGTGATTGGTAGGTAGAGCCTCTCTGACCTAAACCCAAATGAAGTTTTGTTGTTGTACTTCTGTGCTCGTCATGGTTTGTCCATCATGAACACCATGTTTGAACAAAAGGGGCAACCGATCACCACCTGGTGGTGAGCTGGCTCTAATGGCAGGGGAGGATGCACTCCAGACCTGGGAGACCCAAGCGTGTAGTTAGGGTCTCCTGGGAATGTTTGGCGGAGTCTCCTGTCAGAAGGGCCTTCAGCTCCCACCTCCGGCGGAGCTACAACCACATCCCAATGAAGGCCAGGGACATAGAGTCTGAATGGGCCATGTTCTTCATGGTCATGTACTCCACAAACACTGTTTACAGTAGAAGTGGGGAGCTGCTCACCTCAACTGGGGAGGTTATTGGGAGGTGGAAGGAATACTTTGAGGACCTTCTCAATCCCACCAACACGCCCTCTGTGGAAGAGGAAGAGCCTGGAGGTTCAGAAGGGGATCTGCCCATCACTGGCACAGAGGTCGCTGATATAGTTTAAAAGCTTCTCGGGGGCCAGGCTCAGGGGATGGACGAGATCTACATGATTAGCTCATAGCTCTGAATGTTGTAGGACTGTCTTGGTTTACACTTCTCTGCAACATTGCATGGTCACTGGGGGCCATACCTCTGGATTGGCAAACAGGTGGTAGTTCCCCGTTTTAAAAAAGGGGACCGGAGAGTGTGTTTGATCGTGGAATCACACTTAGCCTACCTGGGGAAGAGTATTCAGGAGTACTGGAGAGGAGGATCCAACCGATGGTTGAAACTCAGATTGAGGAGGAATAATGTGGTTTTCGTCCCAACCAGAGCACCCTTGATCAGCTTGATCCTGGAGGGAGCATGAGAGTTTGCTCAAGCTGCTTTGTGGACTTGGAGAAGGCTTTCTTCCCTGGCTATCTTGTGGGGTGTGCTCTGAGAATATGGTATACCGGACCCGTTGCTACAGGCCGTTCGGCCTCTGTATTGCCTGAGCCAGAGCTTGGTCCGCATTGGTAACAACATGTCAAATTTTTTTCCGGTGGGCATTGGACTCTGCCAAGGTTGTCCTTTGTGACCAGTTCTGTTCATGATATTTATGAACAGAATTTCTAGGTGCAGCCAAGGCACTGAGGGGTTCTGGTTTGGTAGCAATAGGATCTCATCAGCATTTTTGCGGATGATGTTGTCCTTCTGGCTTCATCGAGCCAGAACCTCTAGCTCTCGCTGGAGCAATTCGCAGTTGAGTGTGAAGTGACCAGGATGAGAATCAGCACTGTCGAGTCTGAGGCCATGGTTCTCAGCCAGAAAAGGGTGTAATGAGGTCCTGCTACAAGTGGAGGAGTTCAAGTATCTTGGAGTCTTGTTCACAAGTGAGGGAAGGATTGAGCGGGAGATCAACAGGCGGATCGGTGCAGACTCTGCTGTAAAGCGGAGCTTGTACCGGTCTGTCATGGTAAATAGGGAGCTGAGGTAGAAGGCTAAGCTCTCAAATTACCAGTCAATTTACGTTCCTACCCTCACCTATGGTCATGAGCTTTGGGTAGTGACTGAAAGAACAAGATCGCGAATACAAGCGGCTGAAATGAGCTTCCTTCGCCGGGTGGCGGGGCTCTCCCTTAGAGATAGGGTGAGAAGTTCTGTCATCTGAGAGGAGCTCGGAGTAGAACCACTGCTCCTCCGTGTTGAGAGGAGCCAGTTAATGTGGCTCGGGCATCTGATAAGAATGCCTCCCGAACTCCTCCCTGGTGTGGTGTTTCGGGCATGTCCTGACTAGGAAGAGACCCCGGGGCCGACCCAGAACACACTGGAGGGACTACATCTCTCAGCTGGTCTGGGAACGCCTTGGCGTCTCCCTGGAAGAGCTGGAGGAAATGGCTGGGGAGAGGGACATCTGGACCTCACTGCTTAGGCTGCTGCCCCTGTGACCCCACCCCGAAACAAGCGGAAGAAGATGAAGATGAAGTTTATGACCTTGCTCTGACCTTTACTTTTGAACTTGACATTCCAAATCATATCATCTCTCAGACTCAAGCAAGGTTGTGTCCCCACCAAGTGTGGTGAAAATCCTTGCACGGGTGTGGTCAGGAATTTGTTCACAGAAAAAAAAACAGACAAACAAACACTGGTGATTACAATACCCCTGCCAAAACTCTGCTTCATGGCAGAAGTAACAATGTTTCTGGACTTTGCAATTCAGTAAAAAAAAATCCTGACGAGTTCATTTCTTTGTGCCAAAGTGGGTGATGATTCATGTTTAAATAACAAATGAAGGGGTGTTCACAGTTTTGGAACACAGTCACATCACAACAACACTCAAAGCAAAAAAAAGACATTTCTGACCTGAATTTTCCAAGACACTTGTCCAGATTAAGAGGGATGATAGACTGAGAGATACAGGCATGCACAAATAATTGTTTTTGGGATTCAACAAACAAATGACACAGTCTAGCCATGGTTCATATGGAAACCAATGGAGTGTCAAACAGCCAATTTGTTCAACAGATTATGTGTTTGAGATGGTAGATATACAAGGTGGAATAGTATCGGGTGCATCAAACAGCTGTGTGTTTGGTTTAAACTTAATGAATTATGACATAAGTAGAAGATGAACAAACAGATGTACTCTGCTTAGAGGCAGCCCGTCGTTACAGCACTGAATGCAGTTTGAAAGCTTGCTCACATGGGTGGCATTGCTTTGTCACAACGTATAAGCAACATCGGCTTTAACTTTGCTGCAGAGAAACCAGATGTGGATTAACTTATAACAGACATTGTTTTCTTCAAAGAGAACCGAAACACAGGAAAGCTGCTAATGTCTGCACTCAGAACAAGTGATAGGCTGAACACAAATGTAATTAATTGAATCCCTATGAATAAAAATATTCTACACTGCTTTGAATACATATTAAAATCTATTTTTTTTCCTAAAGGTCTTTTGATTCAAGGACTAAAAATTAACCAAAGAACACATTGAGAAATCGGGTGCCCTAACCTTACATGAACTCTGAACATATCAAACCATGCCTTAATCAACCGCAGCACACACCTACTATGGATTTAAACTGGTCGCACAATTTTTTTATTTATTTATTTTTTTTGCTATACTGTATTGATCCTGCAAGAAAAATTATTTCCTCTGCATTTATCCCATCCAAAGTGAGCACACACACGTAACCAGTGAGCACACACACATTAATGCACCCAGACGGCAGTTGGGGGTTCGGTGCCTTGCTCAAGGGCACTTCAGCCATGAAGGTGGAGGAAGGGATGGTGCAGCTCACTCCCTCACCGCCACACATATTTTCTGCTGGTTCTGGAATCAAACATTAATAAAGAAAAAAAATTAATTGATAAAGAAGAAGGTGGAACAATAAACATTTCACTGAATTGGGATAAATGTTTAAACTAAGACTGCAAGTGGTAGTGATGACTTGAAATAATATGTGATCTTAGCTGAGACTGGTAATCTTCATCTTCATCATCATCATCAACATCATCATCATCTTTATTCCAATGACTGTCACAGAGTGGAGCTAAACTGCTGCTGGATTAGTTCACTGAACTCAGCCTTTGATTGTGTAAGTTTTTTCATTGTATTGGTTGAAATGCCAAGAAACTGGTCAATCTTAACCAAGTTTGCCAGGTATATTTCTTCTGAAGTCCCACAAATAAGATTTTCTTAGTAATGACAGGGTTCTGAGCTTTGAAAACTGGAGTAACGTACTCTAGATTCTGGGAGTATATAAAATTATGCCATGGAATTGTTTTAATCATCCACTAAATCTGTTCATGTGACAATGCATGCGGTTCGAATAATAAAAAGGAAATGGTCAGCACCATTAAACACCTTAAGCACCATCAAGTTGATAATATTTCCAATCACAACCCATTCATAAATGTGTTCATATAAGTTCTACCAATTTGACAACACTTACAATTTTTTCAATGTTTAAATTGTAGTTATAGTTAATGTTTGTGGTATGTTTGCAAAACTAGTTTGTTTCTGTTATCACTTATATATGATATACAGTATATGTTTCAAATTTCATTTCATTTCATTGTCCAAACCACTTTTTCCGTTATTACAGTACCAGGGAGGCTGTACCCCATCCAAGTCAACTCGGGATGAAGATGGAGTAAACCTTGAACTGCTCAGCAGCCACCTCACAGCCAACATACAACCATTCACACCCACATTTACAGCTAGAGGCAAATTCAAATATGAAATCATCCTAATGTACATGTCTTTACATTGTGGGAGAAAACTGGAGTGCCCGAAGGAAACCCACAGAGGCATGGGAGAACATGTAAACTTCATACAGAAATGCCCTTGCAGGGGCATGGGGCTGAAACCCAGGACCTTAATGCCATGAGGCAGCCATGAAACCACTATGACACCATGTATATGCATGAAGTAAACATAGAAAGAAAAAAGAAAGAAAGAAAGAAAGAAAGGCTAATGAGGATGATTTTGACACATGCTAAACAGATTGTATCCAGTCTCTCTCTCTCTCTCTCTCTCTCTCTCTCTCAACGTCTTTACCTGTGACTATTATAAATCTCTGTCACTGGAGACTCCTTCCTTCCAAAAGTGTTAAATAAATGACTCTATGCAGGAAACCATATCAACAATGACAATGATTTTATCTCTGGATTTGATGTGACGCATATGAATTACAAGTTCCTGTTTAAGTTATTACTAATGATCATGTATTACATGCCTAAATCATTTATAAAACCTTGCAAATGTATAGATACCTTCCTACCAATCAGGATTAAGCTTTTATCAGCACCATCCAATTAGTTTTACTTAATCATTCATAGGAGAATATTAACAATAAGCCTTATAAATGAACAGTTACAATTATTCTGAATAGCCGGTTGTGTGAACTCAGAATTTATTGAAAGAATGTAAAGTGCCTGATTTAGCACTGGTTTTACTGGTACTAACATCACTAACTTATGTTCAGCAACCATTTACTGTATATTGCATGCAACAGCCCATCAGGCCAAAGCATTCCCACAGCCTGGGCTAAGGTGTTGTATCAACACATGACTCTCCTCTCTCAACTCGCTTCCTCTTTGGGCCCCAATAACAGGAGATTGGTGTCAACAAGGAATTCTGCCCTATGTATGTTTCGCTCGTAAAAACATGTTACACACAGTCGCCCAGCAAGGCACTTACAGTCCCATGGAGTCTTATAAACTTCAGTTCAGTCATCCAGCACTACCACCGAAATCACTACCATATCACCATGTGCTAGTGGTAACTAGCCTGTATTCAACAGATCGTTCAAGTGCATGAGACTGTTTTTCCTTTTTCCCAATGTGCACTACACATGTGCATTATCTCTTCTCTTTCAAAAGTTGCATGCAAATTTAGGTACAGATTTAGGCACTGCCTAAAAGCGGAGCTTCCCAAGAGATTTTTGTGGGCTGTGTTTCGTTTCCTTTTTAATTTATAATTCATTAATTATTTTTTTGCCATGCTTTAACAGTTTAGGCCATGTTCTCCAGAAATATCACTGCAATCATGGCCAAAAATACTGCATTAAATTATTTTACCTTGCACCATCTAAACAACAGAAAGATAAAATAATTTAAAGATGTTGTTTTAATTAAACAAGCAACTTAAAGGTTATCAAAAACAAAAATGGTCTTAGTATTTATTCCCAGATTTTGGCACACAATAAGTTCATGCCAGAGAGCAAACAGCCAATCAGCAGTGTGATGCATGACAGCCAGTGGTTAAAGTGGGATTTGACAGGCAGGGGAGCCATAAAATTCAATGCTGTGGTGCAGTAGGAAAAATAACACAAATGATTGCAAACAAACTGTACTGGCTTTATTTAGGCTCATTGGTACTATGATACTAAATTTTCATATACCAGTAAATCAAAACCATTACATAACAAGCCCCACGTAACCCCATAAGGCACATCTAGACCATATTCTGCACCCACACCCCAAATTAGAACTCTCTAGGTGCTATAGTTTCAGAGATATACATGTTTTAATTTGTGATGTTGCGGTAAGTTGTCAAAAATTCATTACCGCCTATCTCACTAATTAAGAGGCCATTACCAAAAATATTTGAGTTCTAGCCATTTTTCATGGGTCCCATTCATTCCTGAAAGTTTCATGAAAATCGGAGTCGTTGCCCAAACACAAGGACAAAATATATCTCAAAATAAGACTAACTAAACAGGATATGATAATGCAGCAATCTAAACCATCCTCAAATCACACACTGACAAAAAAAATGGAAAAAAGTTTTTCCAATTAAATATCAGATTTGTATCCATGGGGAAAAATAAAGATGATGGCAGCTCTTACACATAGTGACAGGAAACATTGTGTGTTAGTAGTGGGCAGTGATGACCTGGCTTATTATGCATGATGACACAACAGGTTCCGGGAGGCGTAGGCTGGCTCTGTGTTGGCAAATGAGTAAATCTGTTCTTTGAGACACATATTTTGTTTACTCTACCTTCACTACTACACCTGATTCATAATACAGAGAGCTATCATGTAAGTAGCAGCTTGTAAACAGAAAGAGTTTTGTCTCATTTACATTTAATAGACAAGCAAGCAAAATGATCAGCAGCGCCATTGTAATGAATACATGGTAAAGTTACTGCCGTAAAGTGGTTAGCATGTCCGCCTCCCAGTAAGAAGGGCCTGGGTTTGAATCCCAGGCTCGGCAAGGTTGTTTCTAAGTGGAGTTTGAATGTTCTCCCCTTCAGCACATGCCGTACTGCTCAGAGCAAATCGCACAGCCTGTGACATATATTTTATTTTGCATACCGTTCCAATTGCTGTCACTGACTCTGCCTCTGTATCCTATTTCTTTTTCTCTCTATCTCTCTCTCTCTTTCTAATGCACACACACACACACACACACACACACACACACACACACACACCTACCTCATTTTCATTTATTACTGCTTGTATTTAAGAACATGCTCACTGGCAGTTTTGGATGACTTTTTTAATTTTGACTTATATTTCTGAGCATATTTTCTTTGTGTCTTTCTGACTTCATCCTTTCTCTTGTTATATATGTGTGTGTGTGTGTGTGTGTGTGTGTGTGTGTGTGTGTGTGTGTGTGTGTGTGTGTGTGTGTGTGTGTGTGTTTATTAGGAGAGATAAGTGGAGCACTTGTCTCTCACCAGAGATAGTAGCCCAGGCCATGGCAACACTGGCTGTCCATGAGTGAGATGCTTGAGAAAAAGGCTGTAGTATGTCAAATGAAATAACATTCAAACAAAACTTACTCATTTGCCAAACCGCTTAATCCTACTACAATTGGGGGAAGGGTGGAGCCTATCTCAGCCAACACTGGGCCAAGGCAGCAAAGAGACATAGTCCCTCCAGCGTGTTCTGCGTCGACCCCGGGGGTTTCTTCCTGGTTGGAAGTGCCAAAGACACCACACCAGGGAGGCATTCTAATCAAATAGCCGAGCCACCTCAACCTGCTCCTCTCAACGTAAAGGAGCAGCGGTTCAACTTCGAGCTCCTTCCGGACTGGATTGTTGTTAAAATTTTTGTATTGAATCCTGATTTCAGAAATTACAAGACATTCTAGCATGACCTTTACCGACAGTGCATAGGAATAACACCAGTGTCATATTTTACTATGACTGAGAAATACCTACAGATACTATTTACACCATACATACATTTACATTGAAGATGCAATGCTCAGTACTGGTACTTTTCTTTACTGAGCATAGGAATTACTCTACAATTAATTCTACTTGTCATTCTTTCTATTGAGGGTGTGAGTTACTCAAGATGCCCTACCCTAAAGACAATAAGAATTGCTGCCGGTACTCTAGGGTAAGGGTCATTCATATCAACTCAAAGCACTTGGGCTGTGATGAAGCAGCACTCCATCTGTAAAATCTTGTGAGGGTAGATGGTGCTTTATTCACTGTGCAACTTTTCTTACGCCACATGTGCACTGAATCACATTCAATGAAAAAAGCACAGCTTGAGCTGTATTCAAGCATGCTTGTGCATTTTTTTACCCCATAAGTTCTGATTTATAGTTACCGTTTCTATCCCAAAGCATCCAAAGAGTAGGTCAGTAACACATCCACCACCATGCACTTCCAAACGAGAGCTTGACAGTCCTCTTTAGATCCAGAATTTGCCTGGGCAATTTCTCAAGTGCAAAAGCAAATAGCTTTATTAATATACCATGGCATTAACATCTGGTAGGAAAGGATGGGCTTGCACTTAGTCATATGTTTTATGTCTGCTTCCCTACACAGCCACTTCATGTGGCTAACAGTGCATGCAATTCACCACTTGTTGTTAACATTCCTGTCAGAGGTAGAAAGTCTGTATATGGGCAGTGTGTGTGGCCATACTCAGTTTCCTGACTACATTCATAATTGTGAAAGTTTTGCCTTCTGTCAAAAAGGCTCTCATGGGCCATGTGTCATACAGTCTGCACTGGTGTCAAATGACTTCACATAGTTGACTTTCAAATCTAGAGATGTGAGAAGAAGAGCTCTGTCTGGCTCGTCACTTGCTGTTGGGACAATCAACACAGCACCTAGTCATCCCGGAAGGAGCTTTTTCTGGTGAGTGCGATTCAATTGTGTACCCACTTGTCAATCCTTCTGCCCATTTTTTTTCATCCCAGGACACCATATCTGCTTACTTCTCACTGTACTGGCAAAACAATGAATAGATTTATTAACCAACATTTCAATCAACATTTGTCGAACCAATTCTTCTAGGGTTGCAGGCAGGCTGGAACCTATCTCAGCCAACTTTGAGTGAAGGCGAGGTACACCGTGAAGAGCTCACCAGGCACACACTACTCACATTTACACCTAAGGGTTTTAATCAAGCAATTTGGAACAGCTAATTTGCCTAATGTGCATGTCTTTGGACTGTTAGACAAAACTGGCGGACCCGGAGGAAACCCAGGAAAGCACGGGGAGAATATGTAAACTGCACACAGAAACGGCCTTGCCAAGCCCAGGACTCGAACCCAGGACCATTTTGCTCTGAGGGAGAAGTGCATAACCACCTCATCAATGTGCCACACCAAAACAATGAATATCAATAGGTATTTCCCAAGCCCTTGGCATGCTTTGCGCTTGTATAATATCATTACACTGCACTCGAGTCAAGGCTCTGCAAATCTCTGTTACAAATGTTCATAGTCCAACCAGTTTGGGCACTGATCATGTCTATCATTTCATCAGGACTTGGCGAAATGAACAGATTCGCAGTTTGCCATGGAAAACAAGAGGTTGAGAAAGCCCAATTCAACAGGGTTCACATGTAACCATGGTACCATATTTAGTAGGTTCAAACTATGAAATTCAACCTTCTGGGCTTTCTCGTCATCTTGAGTGATTCAGAACGCAGTTGTAGAACAACATGGAGATGTAGAACTTTCCAGAGCGGTTTCTTTCGGATCTAGTGAAGGGTCTGTATCAGAGTTGTCATCAGAAATCCCCTTCAGCACATGGCACATTTCCCAGTGCAAATAGAACAGCTTGTCCAATATTAGTGTGACATGTAATTTTATTTTGCATCTTGTTCCAATTCCTGGTTCTGGCTCTGCCTCTGAAACTTGTTTCCTTTCCATAGCAATTCACAAGTTATGAGTTTATGGACATGTTCAAAATTATAAGATTAGTTACACTGCATCTACAGAACCCACAATGCTACATACTGATTCAAACAACAGAATCAAATTGGAAGGAGTGACCTCACAGTCACAAGAAGAGAACTTTTGGTATTTGGTAGCAATGAAACCAACCAAATTGGGAATACTGCCCAAGTTCCATAGGAAACTCCTGATAAACATTGCTATCATGTTCTAGAACCATATGGATTCATAATTAATTTCATTTTATTTACTGAACCTTTATTACTTTATCCTTTATTAGTGTCACCGGGAGTCTGGAGCCCATCCCAGGTGACTCTGGGCGATAGCAGGGTACACCCTAAACAGTTCACCAGGCAATCACAGGGCCAACACACACACACACAGACACACACACACACACACACACACACACACACACACACACACACACACACACACACAC
>JAOUQZ010000027.1:6901951-6912760 GCA_028564935.1 Neosilurus hyrtlii
TTTTTGATTTTTATTGTTGATAATTATTGTGAGAAATCATTAACGTGATCAGTGTCTTCACATAGATGAGTATCATGCTGTGTATCATGCTGTGCGGCGGATGTGCTAAAAATGCCGCTGCTGCTGTGCCACCCCAAAATTAATAATAATAATAATAATAATAATAATAATAATAATAATAATAATAATAATAGTGGTGTAGTGGTTTGCATGTCTGTGGTTAGAAGGTCCTGGGTTTAGGTCCTGGGCTTAGCGAGGGCGTTTCTGTCTGGGGTTTCTCCCCATGTTCTCCCCATGCATGTGCTTGAATTGGTTTCCTCAGACAGTCCAAAGAGATTGGCTGCAACAAATATGTGTTGATGTGAGTGTGAATGTTTGTGTGTGTCGGTCCTGCGATGGTCTGGCAAGCTGTTCAGGGTGTACCCCGCATTGGCGCATTGAGCAGTTTTGCAAATGAGTGAATGAATTTTGTGGCAAAAATGTATCACACCACTGACATCACTGATTATTTTCCTGTAACATTATGTCCCAGCATGTCTTGTACCTTACTGACAGAAAGTAATAACAAATAACTGTCTATATGCCAGTGCTGGAAATATAGAGTTATAGGCTCTCTGTAGTATTAACATAAAGATTTCCATAAGTTCTAGCTTTCTAATGTGGTTCTAATTGAAGCTGTTTTGGAAACAGTTGTTTGTCTCTACATAAAACCTTAACAGTTGCCTGAAGAACAAGAGCCCTTAAGTGTGCTTGATGGAGTATCAGTGGTATGGGATACGTGCAAAGTATTCATACACTAATTACAATCTTGAGACTTGAACTCAAAGATATTGTAGTGAACAGAGGTTTATTGGTGCTTCCTACGCTGAGAGTAAAAGTGTCTCGAGTGCAGTATTTTGTCTAAAAGGACATCAAGACATTACCTCACTGATGTTGGAGCAGAAGTAAAAGCTAAGTAGTTGTACTTAATTAAATTAGGAGGTTTGGGTATGTACATATTTCATGCTGGTATCAGCAATAACACTGCTGTGATGTGTTTTTAGGAGAAAAAAATCTGTAAAAAAAAAAAAAAAAAAAAACATAACAAAAAAAAAAAATAAGATAAGCCCGTAGCCCACATCTCAATTTAAAAAAAAATGTCAAGACATCAGCGGCTGATGTAATTAGAAGATCTGGCTGAGCTCCAGGTTCTGGCAGGAAAACAAAGATCTAACCGCACTAGACCTCGCCGTGGCAGGGAATACTGCCGGGCCAAATCTACTCAGCAATGCAGCAATACTGAATCTTCAAACCTGATCGAACCAACACAGAACAATGCCCCGCTGTAAAAACAACTCATTCGTCTGCCAACTTCTCCTGAATGGAGCCCTCAGTGGAGTGTAGGGAACCATGTCTGCCCTTCACAATGTGGTAAAAAGGGGTAGCCGGCTAAATTCTCTTAGGAGAAAAGGAATGTGTTCGCACTGGATTGGATCTGGAGATGAGTGGCCATCACCGGTCATGGTGACCACTTTGGCATTGTGTAAGCAAGAGGTTTAATCCTCTGAGTCTAGGGAGCATAAGCCACTGGAGGAGGAAGGTGGGGGGCGAGTTGTCCTGAGGATAGACAGAAATATCTGCTCATTCTGCTGAGCTGTCTGTCAATAAGAAGATCTATTTTAAAGGACAGTCTTATATTTTTAGAGCCAATAAACAGGGGAGCAAATGAGAGAGAAGCACCACACAGACGAACATGGCTCACGTTTCACTCGTTTTTGCCTCGGAGACTACAGAAACACAGTTAAGTGTCTGCGTGGAGATCAGTGTTGCCACCCCACTTCAAATGTCTCACTAACCCTTTGCTGGGGCTTTTTGTGTGTGCTTTGACAGTTGCATGCTTGGGCCCCTGTTCTCATGAACGGAGCCAGTGATGTCATCATCATCTCATTCTAATGCCTCAACTGTCATCATCTCATTTCTAATGCCTCGATAATCTACCCGAAAATTGAAAATATTACAAAAACAACCTTGTTCCATTTTCTTTTGAAAGTCATTGCCCATCATTGTGAAAGACTTAGAATGGATGCTACTTATGATCAATGATGGAAAGCATTTCCTTCATTGTTAATCATATTATACAACAATGAAGATGAATAATAACCCAAAATCATTAAATCATTACCTAATCAGAGCAGCATGGCTTATAAGTATGTTTTTCTTCAAGACAGATGAGAGCAAAGGATACCATTTGATAGGCAGCACAAAGCTTGGCAACACACACACACACACCACTTAATTTGACCCACATTAACTGTGCACATCTTTCAAAAATCTGGAGACATTTGTACATCAGAAATCAAAAACATAATTGCATGTCAGGTCCCCATGCTGTTCACTGGTGGCATGCCGGAGTATGGGAACAATCTGGGACTTTGTAAATAACGACTGATGAATATGAAGTTGCTTGGAGTTTTCACCCTTCACAGCAAAAACAAGCCCATGGTGTGGAAGGGATTTCAATATTTATGAATCCGAAAAAAATTACAAAAACTATAATAATGAAATGCCCAGCGGTGGCCTGGCAAGCTGTTCAGAATGTACGCCACCTTCACCTTCTATGAGGTGGAGCCACCTCATAACCCTAATAAACGATAAAACGGTATGGGAAATGTAATAAATAAATAATAATGAAAATGCTGCTCACCCTACAGAGCACTGATATACAACACTAATTTTCCAACAATTAATATCTGTAAACTTATTCATTAACAGCATGGAGTGCTGCAGTGTTGCAGTGTACTGTGTACATTAGTGTATGTTAGTTCCTGTTATTACTTACATTCTAGCAGCTAGAAACAGTGCACTGATCTTCGCAGCAATCCAGCTCTGGGCTCAAATTCAAATTCAAAGCTCCTTTCTGTATGGAGTTAGCATGTTCTCCCCATGTCTGTGTGGGTTTCATCTGGGTGCTCTGGTTTTCTCCCACAGTTCAACGATGTGGGGATTGGGTCTACTAGCTACTCTAAATTGCCTGTAGGTATGATATGAGTCTGAATGGCTGCCTGTATTAGCCCCACGATAGATAAGTGACATCCCTAAATTGTGACCCTCACTGACAAGTGGTGTAGATAATATTCACTATCACTCACTCATTTGCTAAACCACTCAATCCTAATACTAGGATCGCAAAGAGGCTGGTGATGTTCATTGCACATACATAAGTTTCTGGTGCTATTGCAAAATTTTATGATGTGCACAAGAAAGTATCCGGTAGACATGCGAAAGTCTTTGATGTGCATGAGAACATATCCCATTCATACACAAAAGTATTTGGTGCACATTCGAAATTTGATAGTGTGCATTCGAACATATCCCATGCATATGCAAAAGTTTCTGGAATACATGCGAAAGTTTCTTGTGGTCATGAGAAAGCATCTGATACACGTGCAAAGGTTTATGATGTGCATGAGAAGATATCCCATGCATATGTAAAAGTTTCTGGTTATACATAGGAAAGTTTTTCTGCTCATGAAAAAGTATCTGATGCACATGCAAAAGTTCATGGTGAGCATCAAAACATATCAAGTGCATATGCGTAAGTTTATAGGGCATGTGTGAAAGTTTCTGGAGGTCACAAGAAAGTATCTGATGCACATGCAAAAGTTTATGGTGTGCATGAGAACATATCCCATGCGTGTGTGAAAGTTTCTGGTGGACATGCAAATGTTCCTGGTGGTGATGAGAAAGTATCAGATGCACATGTAAAAGTTTATGCTGTGCATGAGAACATATCCCATGCATATGCGAAAGTTTCTGGGAAACGTGCGAAAGTTTCTGGTTGTCATGAGAAAGTATCAGATGCACATGTAAAAGTTTATGGTATGCATGAGAACATATCCCATGCATATGCGAAAGTTTCTTGTCCATGCAAATTTCTTCTGGTCATGAGAAAGTATCTGATGCATATACAAAAGTTTACTTATATCTCACACATATGCAAAAGTTATACTCATATACATGTCAAAGTTTTTGATGTGCATGAAACCTTTCCAGAACACCAGAAACTTTCACATATGTATGGGATATGCAAAAGTTTATAGTGTGAATGAGAACATATCCCATGCATATGTGAAAGTTTCTTCTGGTCATGAGAAAGTATCTGGTGCATGAGAACATATCTCATGCATATGCGACAGTTTGGTGCACATGCAAAAATTTTTGGTGGTCATGAGAAAGTATCTGATGCACATGCAAAAGTTCATGGTGTGCATGAGAAAATATCCCATGCATATGCGAAAGTTTCCGGTATACATGCAAAAGTGTCTGGTGGTCATGAGAAAGTATCCAATGCACATCTAAAAGTTTATCAAGTGCATGTGAAAGTCCCTGATGCATACGCAAATGTTTCTGGAGCACATGCTCACTGCTGTGCATGAAAAGATATTTGGTGGGCATGCAAGTTTATGGTGCTTTCTCATGTACACCAGAAACTTTTGCATATGCATTTGCATTTTTTTTTTATTATTTCTACATGTTCCTTTATGGTAGCCCTATTACAATGAAGTCTTAAAAGAATCGTTCTTTAAAGAAGTTTTTGAAGAAAGGCTTTTTAACCAGCTTAAAGAAATTTCCCACCACAAATGCTACTATTAACTGAATAACCTATGCTGTCAGCCACAGATAGTTAAACCGTTATAGTTCCTGGCACTGAATGGTCCTTCTCTGGAACAGTGTAAAGAGTTTAGTATATAATCCTAAAGAGGGGCATCTTGGAAGATCCTTTTTTTAACTTGATAAAGGGATTTTCCTTCATTTTTTTAAATGTTTAATTTATTATTGTTATTTAATTTATTCTGCTTCAAGCGAATCTATTTGGGAATAACGTAATTCACTGGCGGTGCTTTCACAAGCATTAATTAAACTCATTAGACTAAAATGCCATTAGATGTTTGACAAGGACCAGATTTAATGTGTCTGGAAAAGTGTCCAATGAGACTACTTGCTGCTATAGTGCAGGACAATGGGCATAAATATAAGCATATAATCAATAGCCGAACAAATATCAAAAGCAGGCCATTTGTTCAGTGCAGTCCTCATTATAAGAGTGCCTTTCCAAGGGTTTTTTCATACAGTTTTTGTTTTCGGTTGTTTTTCTGGACGATTAAAGGCGAAGCCGACGGGATTGAAGAGGGGAGGCTGGGGGAAGGGGAGCAGAGAATAGTCGCAGACACAGCAACACAGACAGCAGGGAGTACCCAGGCGAGCCAGCATAGACCTGGCATTCCCTCACTGAGCACACTCTTTCCAGCCGTGACCCTTCCCTGCCCAGACGACTGCTAGCAACACTTGTCTGCATGGCTCTCCGGTGACCTTTGAAATGGCAGTCCTTTATATGGGTGTCCAGATGGAGCAGAGCAGCAATAGTGCTAACTGATACGTGTGTAACACACACCAGTCATAACACAGCCCCCGACTGCACAGCGATCCATAGTGCTGCCGCCTCAGTCGAGAAAAAGGGGGTGGTGGTGGTGGTGGGGAGATCTTCATTCATTTTTTTCCCCACCCTCCATGTTGATGTTCGTGGATTAGACCGAGGACAGACAGCCTTACAGCAGGCACATGCAGCTTGATAGGGCCTGGTATAGTAGAGTTTGTGCCAAGGAGGTGGCATGCTACATTTAGAGAGGATGAAAAATAAATGCTGGCGAGACTGTTGTGTCCACCCTTTGTTGTCGCCATACCAACCACTGACTGGTTACTCAACTGTCATGCCTGTTATACAAACGCTGCACAGCCAGAGTCCATTGACATCTTCTGTTATTTTTAAGAAAGGTTTCTTTCTTTTTTTTTTTGCACTCACATACGTGTTAGAAATTCTCTTTCTCATATTGTATCAGTGTCCAACACAGATGTTTTTAGTCTGTCCAATGAAAATATAAGAATTGAAGAAGTATCCAATTTATAAGTATTGTTAAAAGATTACAAAATCTTGATCCTTGTCAGATGTCCTGAACTTACAGTCGTGCTTGCCATTGTCTCTGCGGGAATCCCTGTACCACAGCCAATTCCCTGCATCTGTTTCCAGGCTTGTGACCCATGTGTTTGTGTGAGGCCGTGCTGTAGGTCCAGACAGCCACAGCAACAGTAAGCATCACTGTGTAAGGCCACAGCACCCCCTAGCTACCGTTTCAAATATCAAGTTCAACTCAGTATTGAAAACTTTATCAAGCAAAACAAACCAGACAAGAAAAATACAAATGAGTTCCACAGTAATAGATGCATCAGTAAGGAATTCCTTTTTCTTTTTTTTTTATGGTGACGTAGTGGTTAGCACGTCTGCCTCACATCAAGAAGGTCCTGAGTTCGGGTCCTGGGTTGAGCAAGGGCGTTTCTGTGTGGAGTTTGCGTGCTCTCCCTGTGCTTGGTGGGTTTCCTCTGGGTACTCCGGTTTCCTCCCACAATCCAAAGACATGTGCATTAGGCTAATAGGCTGTTCAAAATTGCCCCTGGGTATGAGTGCCTCTTTCATCCACTTGGCTATAAATTAACACGGGACCAGGAAGTCTTTTCCCCCAATAAACCCATTATAGTGTTTGCATTGTACACTTGGTGAGTTTATCGGACATTTATTTACAGAACACCACATCAGATATTCGCACTCACTCACGTCACAGGAACGCTGGAGCTGACACTGAGAGAAGGCGGGTACACCCTGCTCACCAGACCATTGCTGGGCCAGAAACAGAAACACCCTCTCCAAGCCTGGGACTTGAACACAAGACCTTCTTGCTGTGAGGCAGAACTGCTAACCACTACACCACTGTACATATATATTGTCTGAAAATCTGTCTAACACAAAGCAAATAACAACACACACACACCCACACACACACCCATACACCCACACACACACACACACACACACACACACACACACACACACACACACCCATACACCCACACCCACCCATACACACACACACACACACACATTGACACTTATGGAGTAGCCAGTTAAACTAATCTGCATGTCTCTGGACTTTTTGAGGAAAACAGAGCACATGGAGGAAACCCATACAAACACAGGGAGAACATGCAAACTCCACAGAGAAAGACCCCAGCCAACCCTAAGGTTCAAACCCAGACATTCTTGCTGTAACGCATCCATTCTGCCTGTCATTTTTAATTGATTTAACTATATCTGTTATCACTCTTTACACTAGCTTTATCTTTAAATTTTTCTATTGTGCTCCTAGGAAAAGCGGGGGAGTATGAGGGCATGTGAATATATTATTTGTTTGCACACATTATTTTAGGATTTTTATTTTTATTTGCTGTAATGACCGCAAAGTAAATTGCTGTCGATGGTTACAAATTGGTGTAGATAGTCAAATTTTGGTGTATAGTGGTGACAAAATGCTTTCCAATGCAAAAGGCAGATTCATTCATTTATTTGCCAAACCACTTTATCCTACTAAGGTCACTGGGAGGCTGGAACCTATCTCAGCCAACACTGGACAATGGTGGGGTACATCTTGCCAGTCCACTGCAGGTCCAACACACACACAAGCATTTACACTCACACTCAAACCTTGGGGCAATTTTAAATAGCCAATGAGCCTAATGTGCATGTTTCCAGACTGTGGGAGGAAACCGGACTACCCGGAGGAAACCCAAGCAAGCATGGGGAGAAGATGCAAACTCCACACAGAAACGTTATTGCCAAGTCTGGCACTCAAACCCAGGACCTTCTTGCTATGAGGCGGATGTGCTAACCACTATGCCACCCAAAAGGCAAAAAGAAAAAAATTGCATAGTGCCCCATGTAAGAAAAATGCTGACCTGAAATGAGCCTTGGTGGCATCAATCATTCTCTCTGAAAAAGTTTGAGAAACGTTTAAAGTTTGTTTATTTAGAAGAAACAGACAAATCAACCAAGATTATCCATAATGTTGAATACTTGAATTTAACACTCAAACTGTTTAATCCTATTAGGGTTGCGGGTATCTGATCTGATATTGGGCAAAGGCGGGGTACACCCTAAACAGCTCATCATACCATCCCAATGCCAACACACACACAACCATTCACACACACTTACCTAGGGGCAATTTGGAATCGCCAATTAGCCTCATGTCCATGTCTTTGGACTGTTGGAGGAAACTGGAGTACCCGGAGGTACTCCACAAAGAAACACCCGAGCCCGGGACTTGGACCCAGGACCTTTTTTCTATGAGGCGGACATGCTAACCAGTATGGTAACAGGGTGAGAGTCTATAAAATTGAACTGCTGGCATTCAAAAGTTTACTTCCTTATCTATAAAATAATATTGTTTGGCATGTGTTCATTTACAAATTATCCATCTATAAAGAGAATCATTTCAGAGCTACAACAAAACAAACTATTGTCAAGATCGGAATTTAACACACTGCAACAGGCAAATAGTTTAATGACTCAGTGGCACAGCACATCCTTTTTTTTTATTCTTTCTCAAGGAATTAGATGATCTCAAATAATTTAACTGCATATACAACAGGCTAGGTTGTTTAAAGACTATAATAGTTTATACAATAACGAAAAATACAAACTGTAAGGCATTACACTTAGTGTAAGCTTGTAGTAATATCTATAGTGTGTATTTGGGATCATTTAACATAAAAAATAAAGATTGGCGTATTCAAAAATTGGCAGGACGTCATTCATTAATTCTTCTTAAGTAGCTAATCTATTTTGGTCAGAGTAGTGATAGATTAATCAATTCATGCTTTTTCTAAACTGCTTAATCCTAATTAGAGCCATGGGGAGGCTGGTCCATCTCACCAGGTCATCGCAAGGCAGAAACACACTGGTGGCAACTCAAAGGCCTACTCTTTACAAATGACAGCAATGCTTCTCTTACATGCCTCTCACTACAGACAGTGGTGAGATAGTGGGGCTTGAACCCCTGACCTTCGGATCAGTAAGCCAGCATCCTAAGTAAGCCACCAGTGGTCTGTAGTAATAGATCCAGATGCTATCCTGATAACACCGTGCAGGATTATTTCCCCACATACAATGACGTGATATGCTTTTGTATATTGATTTAACCTTGGAAACTTCACTAAAGTGCGGAAGGGTGGCACAGTGGTTAGCATGACTGCCTCACAGCAAGAAGGTTGTGGGTTCAAGTCACATTCTCGGCAAGGGCATTTCTATGTGGAGTTTGCACGTTTCCCCGTGCTTGGGTGGGTTCCCTCCGGGTACTCCGGTTTTCTCCTGCAGGTCAAAGACACGCACGTTAGGCTAATTGACTGCTACAAATTGTCCATGTGTGTGTTGGCCCTGCGATCGACTGATGAGCTATTCAGGGTGTTCCCCGTTTTCGCCCAGAGTCAGCTCAGATAGCCTCCCTGCAACCTTAGTAGGGTTAAGCGATTCAGCAAATGAATGAATAAATGAACTTCCACAGAAAAACTTTTTAGCGTTTTCAGGATGCCTATCATGGGGACACTAGACACAGGTGGGAATGCACTTGGTATAGGATGAAAAACAGAGGAACTACCCAGATGGACACAAGGAGAACATAAAAAAAGGCTAGACGTAAACCTTAGATGGTTAGACGAGAATAAAGTTAAGCTGCATCCTGAGGATATTGTATATAGAAAAACACTAATAAACATTCTCAGAGAATGGCTCAACCAAATAACTGAAGAAGACTGCGAGACATTATTATTTATTACAATAACCTTTGCAACAACCAAAATTGTATGTGACCTTTTTCCTAAAATCATAGTAATGGCTGATCATCTGTCAGAGGAAAGATCAGAGCCTTGAAAAAACATTTGGACTAAGAATGGACTGGAGTATCAGTCAAAAGGTGATTCCCACCGAGTCCCCATGCCTAGATCAGGTTACCACTGGCTAGCCACATGAAAGAGCCCCAGTAATCCACATACACAGGCGTCTGCAACTCCCCCTCGAGCCCCTCATCATAGCTTCCTCACCCCTTTATCCAAAAACAGGAGCAGTACCAGACACAGCCCATGTTCCACAAATTTCAGCCTCGTCATGGAGGATTATCTAACCCTATTATATGACCTACCTTGGTTAGCTCCGTCTACCCAGAAAGTTGTTTTTCTCTGAGGCCGTTTCATTTGGCTGTAGCCCCCAAGGCCACTAAAGGGTGTGGGGAAGTGATCCGACCCCCAAATAGTGCAAGAGGGGGGTGCAGCTGTAAATCTTGATGTCACCAATGGGTAGGCAGTTGCAAACCATTATCATAAATCTGACAAAGGCTAATTTGATGGGAGGCTGTATCTGTCTGGACTAGCTGGTCTAGACAGCCTATTGAGAGATCCTACAGCATGGGGAACTGTTTGTTCCCTCACCGTGACCATCTGGATATAGCAATAAGCAGTAAGCTGCTCAGATCACAGACTGAACAAAGTGGGCCATTTCCATTGCCATTGTGAAGGGTAAGTTTTCTAATGACACTCTTGTACAGTAAACTTTACTCTGGAAATTCCAGAACTGAATAACTCAAGTTCATCCAAAATTGTATTTTTGATAAGAAGCCTTTTTTTTATTTGATTAAATATATTTTAGCACTGGGGTAGTTCAGATATAAAACTAATTTTAGGCCTTATAGCAAAATGATGTTAAGACGGGCTAGAAAACATCACTCAAAGAGTACAGTGAGTTTATCCAAAAGGGTTTAAGTGGAGACTGATGAGGAGGAGTTTCTTCCCGCAGGCCGTTCGGGCTCTGAACCAGAACACTGGTACCTGGACACTGTAGACTCTCCCCACACACACAAACATCCACCTCAACTGATTGTTGCACAGAGACAC
>JAOUQZ010000027.1:6970141-6992976 GCA_028564935.1 Neosilurus hyrtlii
TGTGTGTGTGTATATATATATATATATATATATATATATATATATATATATATATATATATATAAAAACACCGGTGATCTAGTGATCTAGACCATATACACCATGTATGATATATGACAGGGTTTGCTTCCATTCATATATTCTCAATCCTAGAGGACTCCCTGCCCTGCATGTTTTAGGGTTTTACCTGCTCCCAATACACCCAATTCAGATAAGTTAATGACTCTTCCTGAGTTGAAGTGGATGTATCAAAGCAGGGAAAAGGCTAAAATGTGCAGGACAAGTGGTCCTTCATGGCAAGGGTTGGGAACCTCTACTTTGTATCGCAAGCCTACAAGTTAATCTTGGGTTTCATGTCTCCAGAGGATATTGTTCCAGATTTGGGCAGGCTTGTTCTTGGGTGATAAAAGTAGTTTGTACATTCATTCAGGCTTGTGTGTATATATTATTATTATTATTATTATTATTATTATTAATAATATTTTTTTTGTTCTGGTTATTATTTAACAAACTCTTGATTAATGTCAGCTCTGTTCTGTAAAAGCTGCAGGAAATTTAATGTTGTATTTATGTACAAATGTAGCAGTTTGTCTTGTGAAAGTTTGGTTTGAAGGGTCATTGCTTTATATCTTGTGTTTTTGTCTCCTCTTTCTTCTTTTCAGTTTTCCTTTTGCTTCAGTTTTCTGTCTTCTTTTTTTTTTCTGTCCCCTCCAGTCAAGTCCAGCAAGATTACATAGATTCCATAACACAAATCAACAGTAAAAAATAAATAAATAAAAATAAAAGTTACATTAACTCTAGAAATTACAGACATTTTTACACAGTCCTTCCACAGGTTCAAAAGTAATTAGATGATTGTCTCTTTAAAGGCCTGGAGTTCATTTCAAGTGTTGAATTTGCATTTGGCAGCTGTATGCAGACCAAAGAAGTGCTGATGTAAATTAAAGAGGCCATAAATAGACTGAAAAACTATCAGAGAGATAGCACAAACTTGGAATTCTTAAAAAGAAGGAACGCACTGACATGATCAGTGACACCAAAAGGCCTTGAAGCCCATGAAAGACAACTAAAGTGGATGATCATTCTTGAGATTTCTTTCCTTGTCAAGAAAAAACACAATTTATGAAAAGGTTTGAGGAGGTAGGCGTATCAGTGATGAAATTACCATCAAGAAGAAACCCAAGATTAACAGGGAGGAAACTTATTTGTGAGGTTCCTGGGTTCCAAACTTCAGGCGGTCATTGACTGCATCCAGTACACTGTCATGCTTGTACTGTATTTATAATTCTGTTAGTTTGTCCAATTACTTTTGAGTCTGTGGGATTGTGTGAAATAATTGTAACAACCTGGGATAACACTGGGGAACAATGTCCGTGACTTCTGATTAAAAAAAGTGTGGAGCTCCACGATTTATGAGCATGCTTGGAGCACGGTTGGGGGAATAAAAAGGAGGAGAAGATACTTGAAGAAATCGTGTTTCCAAGTTCATCAAGATCCAAGATCATCAGAATCGGTTATGCTCTGTTAAGGGCTACTGTGCTCTACTACGATCCCCACGTTTTATCACAACCGGTGTAAAATTGTTAGAAATTGGAATAATTTCAGCAAAATCTTGAACAATAAAGATTTTGCCACGAGCAGCACATCCCAGCACATTGCACAGCCAATGCAATATTTTTGTTTATCCGTTAAATTAAAGCTTCAAGTCTACACTTCAAACACACATTAATGGCTGCCTTTCAAATCCATTGTGGTTACCTGCAGAAGCAAAATTTCGGTAATTGCCACACTGTCCAAATTCACATGGCTCTGAACATGTTAAACATATAAAATGAATACATATCGTATATATTTAATAATGTGCAGTACATGCACTATTTATTTAACATAATACAGTGAGCAAGATAATACATGTCCAGTGATAAAGATCAGAACAAATAAGACTTTTCTTTGTCTTGCAGTGGAAAGGAAATGCTGCAAACTAACCACAGTAAAGTCATGCTCTGCAAATACTTTCAGTAGCTCAACATGTTAAACAGGAACATTATAGTTCCAGTGTTTTTCGAAAAAAATCAGTGCTAAGTTTCATTATGTATGCATGACAGTGTAATGCAGCTTCAGTGTCTAATGTAATCTCCCAATACCTGAGATACAAAAAAATAAATCCCTACAACTAATCATTGTATTATCATAAACAAGTGTTATACCACATTTCAGTTTAAATACAACACATAGGCAGGATACATAAATAAATATATGTTTAAGCATTTAAGCACATTGTACCTTAAGGTAATCTTAGTGTTTAGTTACACAACACATTCTGTCTACAGTTTAGTTGTTTTCTTTTGGTTGCCTGGTTCACTCCTCGATGAGGTAGACAAAAGCATAGACACCGTGTCAGGTGAATAACAACACCAAGTCCTTCTGACAGGAAAAAAAGGCAAGACATTAAAATCCCTTTTAAAATAATGTCAGACTAAAAAACATTGTAACAAAGCTTGTGGACACTGGATTTAATTCATTCAATCATTCATATGCAGAACTGCTTGATCCTTCTAGGGTTGCGGTGAGGCTGGAGTCTATCTCAGACGACTCTGGTCGAGGGTGGGGTGCACCCTGAATACATTGCCAGTCCATCGGAAGGCTAACAAACACAGCCATTCGCCTAATGTGCATGTCTTTGGATTGTGGGAGGAAACTGAAGTACCCAGAGGAAACCAAAGTTTGGATGCAAGTACGGCAAGAACATGCAAATTCCACACAGAAACGCCCTCCCCAAGCCCAAAACTCAAACCAAGGACCTTCTTGCTGTGAGGTGGACCTGCTAACCACTATAACCACCGGTTGATTTTTTTTTCCTTAAGGTTAATTGAAACCAGGACAATTTTACAGCAACCAACCATTTTGGATGAACCAAGTAATTTAAAGTTTAATACATTCTACTTCCAAGCCAAGGTGCACTAGAAGTCTTGCATGCTTTCAAGAGGTCATAGAACACCATAGCAACAAAAAAACTTTGTTTTGTAACAACGATCAAGTTTCTGTGAAACTGACAATTCAGGCTCGCAAGACCAACAGAAGCAAATTCACTGTATACTACAATATCTAGTGATTTATTCGGGACTCCTTCTGCTACTCGTATATAGCCTCAGGTGTTTCTGCTATTCGTATATAGCCGCGGGTGTTTCTGCTATTAGTATATAGCCGCGGGTGTTTCTGCTATTAGTATATTGCCTCGGGTGTTTCTGCTATTCGTATATAGCCGCGGGTGCATTAAGTGCCATTTTGGCTTAGAGCTCTCATGGGCTTTTACTGAAATGCAGCAGGAGGTGAACTGATTTTTGTATCTAACCAAACCAGGTCGTAGAGCATTATAATAATCTGTTCTTTTGGATTCCTGTGTACAAATATAGATGTGGAATTAAAGAAAACATTTAGGGATGAAAAAAGAAACATTGTTTGTGGTAGCTTAGTACTAAGCTTACTTATTAATTTTTAAACAAAAGTGATCCTGAGAAGCAATATGGCGTCCACTCGGGGAAACCCTCAGCGATTGCAAAAACTGCCGGAAATTACAAAGGGAGTAGCAGAAGCCCTTGAAAATAGCCAAGGGGGTAGCATAAACTGGCAGAAATAGCCGAGGGAGTATTGCAAACTGGAAAATCTGTGGGAGTAGTGGAAACTGGTGAAAAAGCTACAGGAATAGCAGAAACCACTGCAAAATCTGCCAGGAATAGCGGAAACCAGTGGAAATAGCCGAGATAGTCCCAAAAGTTCCTACCCAGATATAAAAGTGGTACAGGATCCAACATGGCGCACCCACCTCCCAAGGCATTGTTTAGACAGAAATTATAAAGTTTCCAATGGGATCATCATAATGACATAAATATGGGACTTCATAACTCCAACTTCCTACTCTCTAACTTTTTGGAAATTCCCCTCTTCTCTTTTTGCTCTTCATGACAGTTTTCTCCCACCTCCTCCCCATTTCAACTCCTAAACTTGGTCTTTTTTTAGTGTGGTGGCATGTAGCATAAAGCAGAAGTCAGTCAAAATGCTAATCCAGTCTAGTGTAGACTAGTTTTCAAAATTCTAATCCTTTGCTATGGTTGATCAAGATCACTGCACTGTCCCATAACACTGGTTTTTGGGGGAGTGGAGTTGTCTGTCAAATTTGAATGATTGGGTTGGTCTTTTGCAATTTGGCTTGTTTAATATGGTTTCATTAAAAGTGGATTAAAGTTGAGTGCAAATAAACTGGAGCTGTTGAATCTAATGTGGTTTAGCTTCATTTAGACTGCAAAAATGGGGATTTCAACAGAAGTGCTGAGCCAAACAGCATAATTGTAGTCCGGCTACAAAACATCAAAAAGTAAATTAGTTGTTACTTTTGTCTACCATCACGCTCCAATAGTAAATTCAAAGTCTTACTTAAAGATTCAGTCAGCTACTAAAAGTGTATAATAGTTTCAAATAAAGCAATGTGATGGATCTGACTGGCCACAGGACTATAGCTCACACCCAGTACTGATTGTGCTGCAATGTTGGATTTGTGGTTCTGCATAATTGAGTGGCTTCAAGATCTATGTCCCCAAAGGAGGACAGAGACATGGACTGCCCATAAGCAGGGTTGCCGGTCTGTAACCTCATCAAGGCAGGACTACCAGGGTTGCTTGGGCTGAGAGGGGTTACAGTTACTAAAGGAACTATTGCAGTCCTCCCTGGATGACCCTGGAACTGTCTACTATCAGGAGAGGAACTAGGAGCAGAGGCACCTTTCAAAGGTTTTTTCTTTTTCTGCTGGTTTCGCCTCAATAGTAACACCAATACTACCACAATGACCACAAGTAAAAGAGCCAGCAGTGGAAGGATAATGAGCATGGGGTTGGAGGAAGAGCTGCTCTGGGGCACTGACTCAACCTTCACTGGTTGGTTTCTTACTGGAGCAATTTCCTGGCCATGAGTTGGTTTAAGCAGTGTAGTGGCATATGAGTCACTGCGGTTCGAGTTACCCCAGCGATTGCGGCCCTTGAACTTTGGCACAGCCTTGGTGACCAGCACTGTAGGCTGAATTGATGGAGATTTGTAAATGTGAAGAGAACTCATAGCTGTGGTTTGGCTGGGTGAAACTGTACTACTTGTGTACAATGAGATAGCTGTTGTTGTTATGAGAGTGGGGTCATGTGGCACAATGCTAAAAACAAACTCTCCATTTGCAGGCTGGACGTTTTCAGCTTTTAGGATAAATCTTAAGGAGTCATTCATCTCGTGCACTTCAGTAAGGTTGGCCTTTAATTGAATAGCAAGTTTTTCCTGCTGTAATTCACTAAAAAAAAAGGTTTTTGTAGGTTCTGCTTTTTTCCCCTTGCCAGTCTTTAAAATCTTGCCATACATTGGTGGGGACAGAATTTCGAACAATGGATCGCTTCCACTTATCAAGGCAAGCTCAGTGGCGTTAAGAAAGTCTGCCTTGAGTATAGCACGGATTTCATTTGAGAACTTTACACCTTTTGCATACCTAATTAATGGCTTAACCGTGATGTTGACCATTTGGTCAGTCAGATTTGTCTCTGAAGTAAAGGCAGTAAACTCAAAACTATCATGTGAGGTCACAAGATTGACCATATTGTAACTTAATCTATGTGCTTGCAAATCATCCTGATTAAAAACAGTAACTTCGTAATTGTTCAACAGAAGTTTGCCACACTTTGGGGGACCAGTTATTCTATATTGGACAGTAGTGTTTTTTCCATTAGTCACTGCAGCCAGGTGTGACTGGTTGAGCACCGCTGATTTTTGCCCCTGTTCCAATATCAGATCAGTTTGATTGACAATTGAAATGGCGATCTTTAACACCTCTAGGTTGAACAGTTTGTAGACTGGTCGGTGATGGCCATCTGTGACACTGAAATAAAACACCCCAGATGCAGGGCTACCGTCTTGGACAAAGAGTACTTCACCATTGTTGATCTGAGCTTGAGAAAAAGTATCCACAGATACATTTACACTTCCTACAAGAGATAGGAAGCCATTGCTAGGTCTGCTGATTACAGAGTACTGGATATCATCTGGAGGGTTATCAAGGTCTTCTACATCCAAGTTGCTGGGTCCAAGAGCCACAGTGTCTCCTTGAACCACTTTGAGGCTTGGTGCTTTGGTTTTCAGGACAGGTGGCTGATCATTGACTGGAGTGACCGTAATGTTGAATGTTTCCTCTAAAACTTCATGGTCATCCTCAGGGCGCTTCGCAGGTTTGTTCTTCAGGTTAAGGAAAGCATCAAAGACAAAACGGTCTTGCGTGGTCTCAGAGTTGTCGTGCTGGTAGGTTATTCCATATTTGTTTAAAATGTACTGAGAGAAGTAGGGCTTTTCCTTTGTAAGATTCCGTTCTCCCACAATGATAACACCATGTTGAGGTAGAGACTTGACCTGGTACCAGACGTCATAGGAGTTGCGACGTGACTCTGTCTGTTTGGTAAGGAGGTTTGATGCGTCCAGCAACGTTTTGTCAATGACGACTTTGTCTCCTTCTATCACCACAGCTCCTGAAACACAACACAGAGTTAAGTAATACCTTTTCTCAACATGTTTTACAAAACACCTATGCAGTATTACAAAATTGACTGTCATGCCAGAGACTGCATAATGACTTATTAGGTTGTTTACCATTGTTTCGTCAGTTATCACATTTGGGATTATTTAAATTTTGGGTAAAAAAGGGAAGTAGAAAACCATAATCATACCTGTGTTTTTAAGAAGGAGAGAGTTTCGTTCAGGCCCTGCATTTTCATAAGAGATGTCGATATCAAAGGTTTGAGCCTCAAGCCTTGCAGGAGGTGATGACACAGTGAACGTGAATTTGTCTAATGCTGCCCAGCCAACAGAGACTACATTTTGTTCATATGCCACCTTACCCTCATCAACCTGAAATGATCACATTTATTAAAGAGAAATAAGAGAACATTTATGAAAGAAATGAAACAACATTTGTGTTTGAATTTGTTTATGATTGCCAGATTAGTTTATTATACATTGCCAGACCTAATAAAAAGTCACGGACCACCTTTGGCCCTGATTCCCATGTGTAATCAGGATGGCATTGCTTCATCAAATTTAAGCAACATCACAACATTTCTTTCCATTCAGAGTTGGGTTCATTATTTTACCAACATCTTGAATTGATGACAGGAAAATCAAACCACCCCATAAAGTCTTCTCCTGCACATCCCAAAGATTTTCAGTAGGGTCATTCCTTGCCAAATCAACCAGAGGCTCCCAGGTGACCATCTCCGATTTACCTCAAAAAGTTTTTTTCAAGTATCTAAATATGTGTGATGAACACATGCAAAATAGATCTGCTTAATTCCTAATGGTCTCACAGAAAAAGGTTTTGAAATAGGGTACCCTCAACCCCAATTTTATATTATAATGTGAGATTATTTTGCATTTTTAAATGGCAATAACTTGGCAATAAATGCATGTAGGGAGTTCTCTATATAATTCACTACTGAGAGAAAATTATTTTTAAAAAATTACATCATTTACAAATTTTCATTTTTATACCGTCTCATTTGTAAATATTAAAAAAAATTTTTTTTTTTACAAAGTAGACAAACCTATTGAGAGGCAGATACAAGGAATTAGGCTCATATTATAGATTTCACATATATAGGTAACTGACTTTCACTAAAGAAATTCCTCAGTTGAAGATTCTCAGTGTTACAGCTACCTAAAAATGGAAGAAAAAATGTAATAACGAAAATAGGCCTTCCTTCACAGAGGAATTTGACAATTTTGATAGGTGCTCAGCCACTTGAAAATTTTTCTCAAGGGACATTGTTAATATGCCAACTTTGCGTCAAAAATTTAACAATTAGTTTTTATTCATTTCTACATTTTAGACTTTAAATACATATTTGTATAATATATATTATAACCGAGTATTGAAATAATATAAATAAAACTCCTTGTAACTTTTTACTTGGTCAATTACTTTATAATCATATATTGCCATATGAATTCATTTTATAAACATTTTTACAAAAATGAGACCTGCTGTTAATTAGCAAATTAATTTTGTACAATAATATTATTGTACATGTACATTTTATATACAGATAAAATTACCATAACACAGTTTACTTTACCCTTAGTCTGGCAGAGTGACAACTGCAGGTTATAAATAGTATCGTTTTTAAAGTAGCTTATTATGTAACCTGTGGCATGCTTATTAAGCCATTCAGAGACTGTGTACATAATATTATGTTAGTCTAGTGTAGTATCACTGAGGAGTGCACATGTGTGTTAAACTGAGCAAATTTATAATCATTGTATAAAGATATATTTCAAAATAACATTTACATCATATTATGAAGGAAAAGCCAGAAAGTAATACATATATATATATTAAAACTTCACCATTCTTTATATGAGTAATAATGTTATACTGGAAAGTTAAAAGCTTTCTCATTGGTCACAGCAGCCAGATGTGACTGTTTCCGATTCACTGATCTCTTTGATAGAGCTTGTTCTGGTCTTTAGGTTTTTGTGGTCTTCACTATGTAGTTTGGAACATTTAATTTTTCCGAATGTGGGTCACAGGATGTGGTTTTGGGGGATGAACTAATATTTTCACAACTGAGTATGATCTCTGTCACCTCTCACAAAATACAGATAAATATGTACTTTATTAGCATCCACCTTTCCATGCAAATGAAGCATGAGGTTTTAAACACTCACCATTTCTTGTGTGAAGGATGAAACCTCAGTTATAGACTTGTCTGGCTGCACTGTCACCAGCTTTCCAAACTTCGGGGGATTAACAATGGTGAAAACAATGGTGCGGTTTGAATTGTCGTCATTGTCATTGCTTGCTGCTTTGAGGACCTCTTTTGAAATGGAGGATGAAGCGCCTGGTATAAAAACATTACCCCATATGAACCCCAGCTGTTAAAATACGCAGTCAAAGCAACGGCAAACGTCTGGCACTTGCTATAAACATTACCACATTATTGTGTTCTTGGATGCTTTGATGCCTGAGTGCGTTTGAGTTTTTGTGGCAACACCTTTTGTACACTTGTGAGTATTTGAGCTACAGATGACTAACAACCTTCCATCTTCGTCTTAATTGAGGCTTTTCTCTTTAGATGGCATTCAAAGGAAAAGAAACAACTTAGAAAGAAGCCGAGTTCACGAATCTGGATTTTGTCTCTTTAATTATATTCTGTAATTATAATTACCAAGCAAGCCAGATTATAAGGCCTATAGGGCAGGTACTCAACTGAAATACACCCATTTAAAATAAAAAAAACAACAATCCTTTCATCAGCACTGTGTTCCCTTTTTAGTGGATGTCTGTAATAAATGTGGTTCAGACAATAACAGCTCATCTGGGAATACAAAAGAAAGAAAGAACATTTACACCACTGTACAGCTTAACATTTGATCAGGATAAATACTTCCTCCTCCATTACAGTCAACATCATGTGTCAAGTCCCATGATCTAATAAAATTTTATTTATTTATTTGTTTATTCTTATTGTGCATGTCACTCATAGCACTGGGCACTCTCATTGCTTTAACAAGATGGAAAAACAATCCAAAGATATTAATGATGTTTTTTATGCACATAGACAGTTACCAATAAAACAGGGGAAAACTGGTTTCCATGGCAACAGGACATTTTATCTTAGGAGAAATCAGGAACGCAGTAAATGTACATTAGGTAAACCTTCCCTGTGTCTAAAATCGCTCACTATTCACCATGTAGTGCACTATATAGAGAATTTGCCATTTTGTAGTGGTGTCCGAATGTACTATATAGTGAAAACTATATCGTGCACCTAATGTGTCCTTCAATGTGTGAGAGCAGCTATAGCCTAATGGTTAGAGAAGCAGGTTTGGAACCAAAAGGTCGCTGGTTTGATTCCCGAGCCAGCAGGAAAAATGTGTGGTGGCGGGGTGAGCTGCACTTTCCCCTTCCTCCACTTTCATGGCTGAAGTGCCCTTGAGCAAGGCACATAACCCCCAATTGCTCTCCGGGCGCCACAATGTGTGACATCCCACTGCTGCAAGTGTGTATGTTCACTTTGTATGGATGAAATGTTTCCTTTGTATGGAAAAAACATTTCATTGCAAGATTATTACAGTAGATCAAAATCAAAAAGAAACAAAAAAAAGACATAAAGCATTGTGAACACTAGTATAACAGCACAATTTATCGTCATTCCTTGTGTTCGGGCTGATGGGGAAAAAAACACCAGACAGACAAGAGAAGAGACAGCAGTGGGGTAATTTTAGTTTGTCCTTGTTTGTGTTTAACTTATTAAAGAGAGAGGGCGGCATGGTGGTGTAGTGGTTAGCATGTCTGCCTCACAGCAGGAAGTTCCTGGGTTTGAGTCCCAGGTTCGGACATGGACTATTCATGTTCTCCCTGTGCTTGCAAGTGTTTCCTCTGGGTACTCTGGTTTCCTCCTCGAGTCCAAAGACATGTACATTGGGCTAATTGGTTGTTCCAAATTGCCCCTAAATGTGAGTGTTGGCCCTGTGATGGTCTGGGGAGCTGATCAGGGTGTACCCCACACTTTGCCCAGGGTTAAGAGATTTGGCAAATTAGTGAGTGAGAGTATTAAGAACAAAAAATAATAATAATAATAATAATAAGACATAAAATATGAAAATTAAACTTGTAGTGAAAGAAATCAATAATCCTTAAAGTGAATTTTATAAAAGGCAGCAGCAAACCACCAGCTCAATAAACGTTGACCTGTTACGTTTTAATTGTATGCCAGCATTACGTAATAAACAGCACCATGGAGTAGTGTCGGAAAGCACTTGTTGAGCTCATTATACAGTCCACTGCATTTAATTCCCTATATAGTGAGTAGGGTATAGTGAACACGTGAATGATTTCGGACACAAGGAGTGTGTTTTATTCCCCACACACAGCTATAAAGTACAGTCGCTAGCAAAGGTTTGAAAGAGTAAATGCAGACAACATTCAAGGCAAACTTCCACCCCTCTATTGCATCTAGGCAGAAGTCAAGTCTAACCCTGTTTTTAGTCAGTATCATTAGTCATTACTAGTCAGTACCATTAGTCATCTTTTCTGACATTTCTGTTGTAACTCAATCTATTAAAAGATTTTACCATTATTCACATTTTGGAATCCTATTTATTGTATACAGCTTGAAATTCAAGCTACTTTGTTTCTATTGCTTAAACACCATGGGCGAAGTAAACTTTTATACTAAGCTGTAAGTTCAGACTTTAGATGAGTCGTATATCTGGCACCAGTCACTGCCTGAAAGCCCCTGCTGAATGTGCCAACAAGATTATTACCACTACATATTCACAGGACAGAAAACAAGCAAGCCAGATGTTTTATATACCGTTCTAGACAAAACAGTGAGTAGGCAGCTGTTTTTAAAGCTAGGTATTTAAATCCGGCATATTACTGAGAGTTACTAAATCAAGTCTGGAGTCTTTTCAGCATAACGTGTTTACCATGAGATATGCTGTGCTAAGTGGAAAATCCTCAAAAGATTTTTGCTTCATAGGTTGCAGGCTATTACAGACGGTGTTTATGGTCATAGCTCATATGTATGGAGTTCATATTAAGACAGAGGAATTCAGTACAGAAGCCAGAAGGAAGGGAGGCATGGTTTAGAGTGAAGATACAAGCTGGTTAATCAGAATTCAACCATCTTCCTTATTCCTTTACTGAACACTTTATTATATCTTATAATTCTAAATGGATTTTAAAAAAATATTTGCTAAAATCAACTGCAGCATGAGTAGTGTGGTATTTTTTATTTTTTTTTGTCAAAATCCAGTTGTACTTGAGTAATATTTGTGCAATAGCTTACCTGGGAAGACCTTGAGTGGACCACTCCTTTCCATATGGAGCACAAGCATACGAGCCGTTACACTGAATATCTGCCTGGGAGCAAAGTTTACCCCATCATTCACTTGGAAGTTAAATCCTCCAGCCATGGCTCCTGGAGAAGGCAATAAAGCAGACTTACTGTGGATAACAGTTCACCTGTAACCGTACCACTGGGAAAGCTGAGAGTTTATAGTTTTCATTTGCAGTGTGAAATTAATAATGGGGGGCTCTTATTTTCCCTAGGGTTCCTGAAGGAAATGTGGGATGAATTGGTAAGTTAATATTAAAGGAAAGAAAGAAAAAAGAAGTTCTCAGATTCTTGCTACCTATACCTATTACACATCAACAAGCAAACAAGCAAGGTTTGGAATACTCTGTAAAAGAGTGCAGTGTTAGGGCTGGGTGATTTGCCCTAAAAATAATATTGTGATATTTTTTCACGGTAACCATATTTATCATCAGCGGCAAAGTGGCGTAGTGGTTGGTTCAAGAACTGAGCATAGGCGTTTCTGTGTGGAGGTTGCATGTTCTCCCCATGCTTGCTCAAGGTTTTATCTGGGTACTCTGGTTTCCTCCTACAGTCCAAAGACATGTACATTAGGCTAACTGGCTGGTCCAAATTGCCTCTAGGTGTAAGTGTGAGTAGGTTGTGTGTATGTGTTGCCCAGCGTTAGTCTGGCAAGCTGTTCAGGGTCTTTACCCCGCTTTCACCCAGTATCGGTTGAGATAGGCTCCAGCCTCCCCGCGATCCTAATGGGATCAAGCGGTTCAGCACAAGAGTGATTGAGAGATGATATTTATCATGATTGGTATTATTTCAGGAAAATAATGTTTAAGCAGAAGTCTGTAGTCTGTATTTAAGTCTGTATTTGAAGCATAAGATGCCAAGAAGCCAGGGAACACGCATGCACTCTTGTGCACTCATTCATTCATTTTCTAAGCTGCTTATTCCTAATTAAGGTTGTGGGAAGGCTAGCACTTATCTCCGCCAAATCTGGGCAAAGGCAGGGTATACCCCGAATAGTTCGCCAGACTATTGCAGGGCCAACACACATGCAACAATTCACACTCACACCTACTACACCTACAGGCAATTTGGAACGGCCAATTAGCCAACTGTGCATGTTTTTGAACTGTTGGAGGTAACCGGGTACCTGGAGGAAACCTACCGGGAGAACATGCAATCTCCACACAGAAACGCCCCGAGCAGCGGCGGAAATGCCTTCTTGCAGCGAAGCGGACGTGCTAACCACTGCATAGGCGTGTTGGCCCGATTGTGCGCTCTTATTTAAGCTTCTTTTCTTAAGCTGTATCATGCTACATTACACAGACCCCATTAATGCATTGATCAGAGGTAATAATACTGCAGCACTGTTCATTAAAAAAAAATTGACAATGTTACTTAATCACAATATTCAGCTGTTCTTTTATTTATTTTTCTTATTTTCTTGTCCTGCAAGGGAAATTAAACAGTAAACGGTGAGCACACACTCAGAGCAGTGGGCAGTCGCACTGCAGTGCCTAGGGAGCAGTTGGAGGTTAGGTATCTTGCTCAAGGACGCTTCAGTCATGAAGGTGGAGGATGGGGAGAGCCCCGATCCCCGCAATTTTTCCTGCTGGTCCAGGAATCGAACCAGTGACCTTTCAGTCTCAAAACCACTTCTCTAACTATTATGATATGGCTGCCCCCAATAAGTTGTCTGTCAGTACAAAAGCTTACATCGCGATATGATAATTTATTCATATATTGCCCGGTCCTAAACTAAAATGTTTTTTTTAGCTTTGAGTCTAGGAGACATCACCTCAGATATGTCCAAACATGGACATATTTTCACAGCTTGAAATTTCATCAGAAACTGCACACTACTCATCTGTGTCCATTACATCAAACATAGAATTCTCATTTTTCTCAATCATGCATCAAAACCTAACGGCACTTTGCTGAATAATTTGGATAATAACATTCAGTCATTTGGGGCTTTGAGGAGCATCATAGTGTCTGCTTCAAAATGTTTTTCCTCTACCTTTCTGTTTGTACCAAATGAAAGTACACATGGGTGATAGCTTAGCTTACCACTGTGCACGAACAGTAGTTGTCCCTGGTTTATGTGCGCTTGAGTGAAGTTCATCACTGGTCGAGTGGGAGCCCTTTTCAGAGCCAGGTGACCGTTACTGGGTTGAGTGGTGAGGAAATGTAACTGCTCTGGAGCTGTATCATCATCCTCTGCATTCAGATCTTCAGGAGTGATTTCAGTCATGGAGCCAACCCAAACCTAGCTCAAATAAACAGATATACTGTGAGATTCAGTCGACTGGTACCATTTTATGCTCACAAATACAACAAGACGATAAACATTTTTGCAGACACCATAACAACATGTACTGATGATACGATCAGGATAATATTTCAGTGAGTAAAAACATGCACATCAGGATAATTGGCTGTTCCAAATTGCCCCAAGGTGTGAGTGTGAGTTTGAATGTTTGTGTAGTGCACGGTGGTGTAGTGGTTTGCACGTTCGCCTCACAGCATGAAGGTCCTGTGTTCGAGTCCCTTTCTCAGCAAGAGTGTGTCTGTGTGGAGTTTCTCAGTGCTTGCTTGGGTTTTCTACAGGTACCCCGGTTACCTCCCACAGTCCAAAGTCATGTGCATTAGACTAACTGGTTGTTCCAAATTGCCCCAAGGTGTGAGTGTGAGTGGTCGTGTGTGTGTTGCCCTGTGATGGACTGGCGAACTGTTCGACCTCACAGAAGAAGGTCCTGGGTCCGAGTTATGGGCCTGGGTGTTTCTGTGTGGAGTTTGCATGATCTCCCCCATGCCTGTGAGGGACTCCTCCAGGTACTCCAGTTTCCTCCAACAGTCCAAGTCATGCATATAAGGCTAATAAGCTGTTCCAAATTGACCCTAGACATTAGTGTGAGTGTGAATGGTTGTGTGTGTTGCCCTCTGATGGTCTGGTGAGCTGTTCAGGGTGTACCCCGCCTCCGCTCAGTGTTGGCCGAGATAGGCTAGTAGTAGGATTAAGCAGTTCCGCAAATGATGATGACTATAAATAAATAAAATTTGCTTTACTTTCAATCTTTTTTTTTAATCATTCTTATTTACTTTAGTATTATCTCAAGATGAAACATTAAAGTTAGACTAAACCATCTAACAATCTAAGGATTTGCAATAAAACATCACTGATCTTGATGTAAACTAACTAAGTCATAATTTAATTCCGATCTGGTGTGTCAGCTCACAAAGCCAAAGCAAAAAGCACATCACTGTCGAATTATTTACAGACTACACTGTGTACCACGCCCACATCTCTCTCAGACATGACGATGAAACAGAATCCTGATTACAAAAATGACTCATGTTTGCTTTTGTATGCATATCAATTAGCACCCTAGAGGAAGGGTCATCCCATTCTCTCTCTAAGAGGTCTCAAAGTCACCGAAGCATGGCCGTATGTGCACACTGGGAAAAAAATCACACTGTGGTCTGAATGAATACAAATCAAAACAGCTAAATTATTTAGCAGCTATGTGAAAAAAAGGTTATGCTGTGCTGTCGCACCTGTTGTGATTTACCAACAATGACAACACTTTATAGTTCGATTTAATGCTGTGAGAGACAAGTTCCTGTTCTCACTTAGGTTAGAGCTGCAATTAGAAGTCATTCTCTCACCAGCCTCTCTCTCTTTCTCTCTCTCTCTCGTTCTCTCTCTAAAACACACACACACAGCCATTTTACCAAGAAAACGGAAGAAGCAGAAAATGGTACAGAAAATGAAAGCTCTTACAAATCACATGTCTTCCAGAAAATGTTCTCCTCATCAATGATTATGAAAATTTCTGCCATATGAGCTGTTACTATAACAATGCTGTACTAGAATGAGTGGATCATATTAAAGGGCAGCATGGTGGCATAGCGACTAACAGGTCCAGCTCACAGCAAAAAGGTCCTGGGTTCGGCGAGGATGTTTCCATGTGGAGTTTGCATGTTCTCCCTATGCTTGTGTGGGTTTCTTCGGGGTACTTCGTTTTCCTCCCACAATTCAAAAACATATACATAAGGCTAACTGGCTGTTCCCAATTGCCTCTAGGTGTGAATATGAGCGTGAATGGTTGTGTGTGGAGGCTGGAGCCGGTCTCATTTGACTCTGGGTGAAGGAAGGGTACACCCTGAACAGCTCGCCAGCCCATCGCAAGGACAACACATCACACTTACACCTAGGGTCAATTTGAACCAGCCAGTTAGCTGAAAAGTGCATGTCTATGGACTGTTGGAGGAAACCAAATTATCTGGATGAAACTCACAGTTTTCTCAACTGCAATCACAGGGAGAACCTTCAAACTTCACACGGAAACGTCCATACCCAGCCCGAGACTTGAACCCTGGACCTTCTGTCTGTGAGGCGGGCGTGCTAACCACTACGTCACCATTCCGTCATGAATGGAGACTTTTTGACCCTCAATTTTTTTTAGAGTGAGATTTCCATTTCTAGCCAGGTTTCGATGTCGTAACGTGTGAATGAATGTAATGAGTAAGCAGTTCAAAATTCAGCTTGTACAAGTCAGTGAGACAGTCTTTGCATTAAGAAAGTCACAACATCTTGTGAGCTTGCGGTCTGCTGTAGTAAAAAGACAAGAAAACCACTGATTAATAATGTGAATAAAAGACTAGAGTAAAAAGAGAAAGTCATATTCATCTATCAGCAGACATGTGAAGAAACTGTTTCAGAGTAATCTGATTTACTGAGTTACTGACGTACATCCGCTGGCTCCTAGGTAGTATTTTTAATCCCTATGGAGTTTATCAGTCCCCTTTCTTTCATAGCCAACATTGTTAAAGGGATCTCCATGGATCCACTAATAACCAGGCACTTATGAAAGTTTTCATAAATGCTGGTTCTGATTTGTAAATGTTATTGCAGGGCGCCCTCTTGTGGCTAACTAAAGTATTCACGAAAACCTGATTTCAAGGTGAAGCCAAAACATAAAACAAGCTACAGTCTCTCAAACTGAGTACAATTCACATTACTGTCCAGATGATGAGTAAATTAACAGGGTCAACACGTCAGCTGACTGAAATATTTTCTCTAAACTCTGTTCATCCTTCAGTGAGCATAACCTTTCATTCTGAAGCGTTGAAAATTGAATTCCTGGAGGAATCCACAGCATTTAAAACTGTACAGTTGTTCTGGTGCCTCTTAAATTAGAGACACACTCTATAGTTAGACTCTATGTAGATGTCCAGTGCTACAATAAACGCTTAAAGAAAACTTAAACACTACACTTCATGCACCTGTGCACAAAGCAAACATAAAGAAACGGAATAACCTGGGAGCTATAATTTCATTCCTGGATTACGAGTCTTAAAAGTAAACGTGCAGATACAGACTCATCACGCATTACATCCTCTCTAGTGTCCAGAACCTTCATCTAATCAGTACTGTATCCAGAGATATTCATCTGAAGTGTACCCACCCTGAGTACTTGGTTGGCCTTTACAACCGGAGGTTCATCATTTACTGGTGTGACTTGGACATGCACTGTCCTGGGATTGCTGTGTTTTCGTAGCTCCGTGGCATTGGCTATAACAGTGAAGTGGTCCTGTAATGTCTCCGAGTTGTCGTGGACATAGTAGATAAACTCCTGCTCCACCTGGATCCGGGTAGTAAAGGAAAACAAAAGATGTGATATGCAGTGACTGGAAAAGGGGGTATAGTTACTGTTATGAGTAAGACTTTAATAAAAAGTACGAATGTGTAACCCCTTTGCTAATCCTTAACTTTGAGTGAATGTGAAATGTTCAACTACTCATTGAGATGACGGTTATTCAGTGATAGCTCTGTATTCACATTGGTTTTAATACATTATCTATTATAAGTGAACACATGGTGTAAATTAATTTTCTGTAACAGCAGTTTAAAAGTATTGCTACTTACAGATTTATATTTATGTGTACTTTAATATGCTAGAAATAGGAAATACTGGATTACTTGCCTATATTCAAGATGAAACATAAAAGCTGTTATAATGTGAATTATACTTGTATAAAAGAAATGAATGCGGCATGGTGGTGTAGTGGTCCTGGCTTCGAGTACCGGGCTCGGTGATGGGGTTTATGTGTGGAGTTTGCATGGTCTCCCAGTGCATGCATGGGTTTCCTCCAGGTACTCTGGTTTCCTCCCACAGTCCGAAGACATGCACATTAGGCTAATTGGTTGTTCCAAATTCCCCCTAGATGTGAGTGGGAGTGTGAATCTGAATGGTTGTGTGTTGGTCTGGTGAGTTTTTCAGGGTGTACCCCGCCTTCACCCAGTTTTGGCTTACACAGGCTCCAGCCTCCCCGCATCCCTAATCGGATTAAGCGGTGAGTGATTGTGAGAGTGATCGAGTGTGTAAGAAGAAATAAAACATACTGTTATAGAGAGGGAAAAACTTCCAGAGGATTATTCATTCCATACTTAATACTGGGCTGTAACTCTATCCTGGTTTTGAGTTTATTGTAAGTTGATTATATTATATTATGTATCGTACCTGTTTTCTGGTAAAATATGTTGTGGGTGTCCCTGGGAAACGAGAGTTCTCAATGTGTCCATGCATTGGTGCCTCTGACAAGTAGTACACAAAGTGGAGCCCAGAGAAATGCTGACTGGTAACTCGAATGATCTTTTCGGTCAGTGCTTTGGATGCTCCTTCTTTCAGAGTAATATTGGACACCTCAATAGGTATGTATTGAGGAATGATATCTACAGACATAATGATGCCACTCAGTTCTGCGACTCCATTGCTGGCTTCCAAAATGAAGGAGTCGTTCACCTGTTCAGGTATCATCTGTACATACTGGACATTACCAGCGTTGATGTCCTGTTGGGTGAAGGTCATTAAAGGGTCCTCATCTGTTCCCTGGAATTGCTCTTTATTGGTAATAAAACTTTGCAGATATCCATAAATTGGGGCAACTTTGACAGTAAAGATGATTTCATTAGGCGAATTTGCTTCATGAGTGACCTGGAAAATAAAACACATCAAAAAGACTGTACTTTAATATCGAAATATTAAGTGGTCGAATGAATAGAAATACAATGACATTAATAACCATTCACCTCCAGTTTACTGCGTTCAATCTTCACTGGTTTCCCCTCATCTACCACCAAGATTTCATTGTTGAGTATCACAGGTGGCTTTTGGTGGCTTTCCAAGTAGACCTTCACACTGATACTAGCTTCCACATGCAGCTCTTTTGCTTTCACAACGACACTGAAAAAATCCGCCAAATTCTTGCTGCCGTCATGTTGATACGACAGCAAAGCGTTCATCAGTTCATACTGGGTAAAAAAGTCGATCTTCTTGTCATTTAAAAACAATCCACCATGTTTTGGAGCATCATTAATCCTAAAATTGATTTCATTTGCTTCCCTTATGTCCATATTTGTAACCACGCTAAAATTAGCATTGCTAAAAGTCCCAGCCTGTCCTTTTTGGACCAACAGGCCTGTATTGTTGGCGACCTTTAGGTACGGTTCCTGAGCGTTGATGTCCAACAGTGAGGAGATGTAGTGCTTGCCATCCGATACAAAAAGCACAAAGCGGCCAGCGTTCATCCCACGATGAACAAACAACACTCGCTTCTGTTCCAGATCCTCTTGGTGAAATCGGTAGAGTTTGTGGGAAGTGTCATTTACAAGCACTAGATCACCTATCGGGATCCCGCGGCGGGTGTATACAAGCTGTCCATCATTAAAGTCAGAGTCTGCATCGTGGTAGCACAAGTCATCCAACGTCAACAGCCTCTGTCCGTTTTTGACAACATTGAACACCTTATCAATGATTCGAACAGGCTTCTCGTCGTTTACTAACTGTATAGAGATGTTAAAGATACCATCTTTGAAGCTGGCCTCGTCTTCGTTGGTGAGGATCTTTGCCATTGGACTTGTCGAAGCTATAAATCTGAACTGATCATGAGTTGTTTCGCTGTCATCATGGACATACATGAGGCGCTCCTCTATGATATCCTGAGTGGTAAAAGACACCAGATTATCATAAACCTTGGTTGAGCTGGACAGGTTGATTCGAGCCAACTTGCCATGTTTTGGCATCTCAGTGACCGTGTAGTAGATTTCCTTAGTACTCAGAGTCTCAGCAAACAGTTCGTTATTTGTAATAAGTTTGCTCTCGCCTTCAAAAACTGAAAGTCCACTGTTTTTAAGGTAAATACTGTTGATATCTGCTCTGATATTTATTCTGAATACATGACTGGTTGATTGAGCATGCTTGCTGAACACTTGAAATTCAAAAGTGTCACTTGTGTTCTCATACGGTCTGTCTATCAGTTGATACACCACTTCCATGTTAGTGATGTTCGATTGGCTAAACGTAGAATACAGACCCAATTTTTCATTATTCAGCAAAATCAACCCTTTCTCTGTTGAAGAAAGCAGCTTGAAATAAATCTCGTCCTCATTTAACGACACACCTCGTGACGTAGCATATAGATGCTCCGAATCAATTGCAAGTCTCCTGATTTTATTCATTTCAAGTACTTCATTTCTCTCCACAACGTAATTAATCCATTTAGTCTTTATATTAAACACCAGCTCCTCTGTTGCTTGGGATGCAATTGTGACTTTACACTTGAAGTGATCAGTAACATTAGCAGATTGAATATCCTTAAAGGTGCTAAGGTATCTCAGACGGTCTTTCTCCAAAACGCGTTGCGAAAAAGAATTCGTGAACTTCCATTCTCCATTTGAGTGAAGTTTTTGTAATTCTCCAAACCTGGGTGGCTCAACAACATTATAATGAATATCCACGACTTGTCTTACTGCATTTGTCTGAATTGCTAACCGTGTAGTGTTTATTAGAGCCATTTCTCCTTGAGTGACCTCCACACCAGTATTGTTTGCAACGCTGTATTCCAGTTTAACTGCCATAATTCTTAGCACCACCGTGTTACTGATCTTCTCTCCATCACTAACCCTCAACACTATCCTTGAGTTCCTTACGCCGGTATGGGCATAGTGTATTTTTCCTGCTTCGAGGGCTGAATGAGGGAAAGTATTGATTGCCTGACCGGGGTTATCTTCCGTTTCCAGGAACCCAGCATCAGCATTAAGATTTCCCAATACAGAGTAGACCAAATCTGTGGGGTTACTGTCTACATCAGTGGCTTTCAGCACGTCAGTGGTTAACCGCTTCCTAGAGTTCTCAAGTAGAACAAAGAGGTTTCCTTCAGGTAGGCTCAATTCCGGGGCATCGTTGGTTGGTGTCACTGTCACGTTGAAGCTGTACAATCTTTCTCCCTTGAGGTAGTTCGGTTTCACTTTTCTGCTACTGGAGAACACGGAGAACATGAAAAAATCAAGTGGATCTTCAGAACCTCCGTGGATGTACATCACTCTGCCATGCCAAAGATCCAGCATACTGAACGTATTTTCTTCTTGCTCTTGGTCCACGTCAAACCTTAGCTGACCGTGCACTGGCTGCTCCTCGATTCTAAACATGATCTGAGACTGACGGATGCCGAGCTTCTTGAAATTTAGGTTCACTTTAATATGCTTTGATTCCAACGATGCACGACCACCCTCAGAGACTACAAGGTTTCTAAGTTGCAAGAAATTCAGTCCATGTCCAGGAATCAGACCAATTGCAAGCGTGGACGTATCTATGGATGGTAAATGAGTAGCAAATTGAAAAATCTGACTGACAGTAGTTGGGCTCAGAGTGGTGCTGTGCTGAGGTTCCTTTTCAAGTTCACAGCCGACTGAGATGTCTTTGGTTACCAGAGCATTTGGGAGACCTGTTAAAATACCATTGACCTTAATATCTCGAAAGCACCCTTTGAAGGAGCCACCTTTAATGCGCTTTCCTGCCACCGAATACAGACCCACCTTTCTGACTTCAGAACGAGTGGCATCATCTACACCTCCGAGGAAAAGAAAACCTTTCAAATGCAAGTTTTTTGATCTGGATTTGATACTAGATTTCACAGTCTCTCCATCGAGGGTTAGCTGCAAGCTTTTAGAAGTGAAGTACAGCTTAACATAGTGCCACTTCTTATCGTTGATGAAAGTGGGAGAGCGGAGCTCCGTTCTCATTCCGTCTCGTCCCACCACAGCAAGGAGTAAGCCATTGTCAATCTCCATGGCAACAAAGCTCCCTCCTCGAGCAGAATTGAACATAATGATTCCCTCTTGAGCTGATGTATGTACCGAGCATTCAAGAGTCCACTCTTGTTGTGCAGACCAAGGAGGAAGGGACACATATGCCCTGGAACTGAAAAAGCTGATTGCATCCTCTTCATTAGCAAAGAACTGGGGACTGCATCCAAGAGAAACCTCATAGATGTTCTTCAAGCCAGAGTGTGGCCTAAGTGATGAAAGGAGGTTATGTTGATTAAACAGCACTTCATCAAGGCAACCACGAAAGCCAGTGAGATCATTAGGGAGATAGAACTTATCCAAGCCTCCTGTACCACCAATATATAAACCATCACTGATATCCAGCTCTTGCTCCAAACCTGGAAGTCTCTGGCTGGTCTGGAAATGCTTGTCCACAGTAAGGTTTACATTTAATTGGTCATGGATAAGATCTACTGTGTGCCAAGCCAAGTCGTTCAGTGGATTCCCTTTGTCTGAGTGTAGAATTCGCTCGCCAGAACCGAGATCCAACTTTGCCTAAGGATGAAAATAAAAAACTACATTAGAAATTATATTTTTAGATTATTAGGATTAAGCGCCTTAGAAAATGAATGAATTATAGATTACATAATTATTTTTTAAAACGAGGCATTTATATTCATTCTCCAAACACAATATTCAGTATAGACATCCTGTATGACAGCCATATTTTTACTTACTAATATACACAGTATTTATTAGGGATGTGAATCGAACAACAACTCACGATTCAATTCGATTCCGATTCTTGGGGTGACGAATCGATTCAGAATCGA
>JAOUQZ010000027.1:7019105-7031605 GCA_028564935.1 Neosilurus hyrtlii
ATACTTACTGTGTGTGTGTGATAGATAGATAGAGAGAGAGCGATTAATTACAGCCAGCATTAATGTCTACAAACAATTTATCACCACCTTCAAATCTAAGAATTCAACAACCTTGTGATATGAAATGAAACAACACCAGAAATCTTTTATGAACTGAAGGTTGTGAGGATAAAGCAAGACTCTTTGGTTAAGAATCAATAGCGTGATCATACTTTAACACCATGGGTGTACACGGAGCATACAATGAAATGATAGTACCTAAAGATGACTTTATTTCTTACCATATAAATAAATAAAAAGCTTGCGTAACACTTAGTGACATGAGTAGTAAAGAGAAATGTATAAAGATGCTGATTATTAAACGTTGAATGTAGACTTTCAGCTAGGAATTTCACCCACTGCATTTCAAAACACAAGTGAGTTCACATTGAGAGAATTCATAACTGCAACTCATGCACACTAAGAAGTGTGCCTGTGTAGTATAAATACTGTAAATACTAGGCGTGGTGTACTGACGGACTATTTAGTGTGCTTGCTGGTGATTTGGAATGTAGCCTAAACCACATGATCTAATGTGCCACTGCCATGAGAATAAAGCCTGTTGTTCATATCGATGTGACTCACTCCTGAATTGGGCGAATGAGTCAACTTTCTTTTGACCTCTACTTCGCATGCTAATGTTACCCACTCAGATTGCTGCCTTATTGTGATCCAGTAGTTTTGAGTTTTCAAAATGAATTTGCCAGCCTGTTTGCTGATGCTAGAGGTGTGCTGCTCCCATTTTTCTCTTACCATTACTGACCTTTCAGTACCTGCTGATACTGGTACTGATACCCTTGCATTAAAAATAATTTTTGGTATTAGCTGTATACCATTTACCCTGTATAGATCTGTAAACATGAACACATGCAATACATGAATGAATACATACACACATATATACAGGAGTGTGTAGTGAAGATTATACACCACTACTTTTGTTTAAGGGCTCCTAATAAAAATAATTAAAAAATTACTTCTCTATAATTTTTTGGTGAAAATGTATTGAACAATGCTATTGTAGGAAACAAGAACAAAAGAAATCATTCTGACAAGTATATTGAGGTCAAAGTATGGCTAATAAACAAAAACACTGAAAATACCAATTTTTCAGAAAAATTGAAAGGTGTCGCAATATCTTTTTTACTTTTGCATAGCATAAATGAACTTATGGAACATATGGAATGGTTTAATGAGTGAAGAAATAAAAAAATTATGTGAACACTATGCCTGAAAGATTAAATGTTATAATTAAAGTAAAGGGTGGCTACACTAAATATTGACTTTTTTCTCAAAAAAGAGACTGTTCTTTTTGTTATTACTATATATTGTTGTTTGTTTATTTATTCTTATCAATATGATCCAATATTACATGAAATAAATACTTCACTAATACTTGGTTTCTGATTTATCTTTATTTTGTTAAGTGTATAATCATCACTGCACACTACTGTATTTTTTAATTCCTTCACTCAAAAAAATTAAATTTATGACACTTTTTCTGAAAATTGTCATTGTTTTTGTTTATTAGCCATACTTTTACCTCAATATACTTGTCAGATTGATTTTTTTTTTTGATTCTCATTGCCTACAATAGCATTGTTCAATACATTTTCACCAAAAGATTATAGAGACATATTTTTTTTTACTTCTTGTGATTATTAGCCCCTTTAGACAAAAGTGATGGTGTATAATCTTCACTGCACACTACTGTATAACCATGTACACTAAAATTATATACAAATATATAATATATAAAAAGATTGTATTGTATTAATTCCGCAAGGTAAAATTTTACTTCTGCATTTAACCCATCTAAAGTGAGCACGCATACACTCGGAGCAGTGGGCTGGAGAGCAGTTGAGGGTTAGGTGCCTTGCTCAAGGGCACTTCAGCCATGAATGCATGAATGTGGGAGAAGGGAAGGAGCAGCTTAGTGCTGACAGCAGTAGGGCGCGCAAGCGTGATATAATTTTTCTGCCATTTTCTTCATTTATTGGGTTGCTTGTGGGCTCATGTGCATGGATGCGACAACAAAGTAGAGCTCATGGCTTTATGACATTTGCGTATGTCTGGAGCTCTGCAGCTCCGCCAAAAAGTTATTTTTTACTGATGAAATGAAAGCTGATTTTTGCAGAACATTTTTTTATTTCCTATAGTGTTTTGGGTTTTTTTCCCCAGGTAAAACCCAACAAATATGAATGCAAATATATTTCTCCCAATAAGAAAAGTTCTAATCACTGAAAGGGGAAAGTATACGCGATGTGAAAGAAATGTTTCCTTTTTTTTTTTTAGAGTCTCTGTCTCTTTGCCTTGGATTTATTTAGGCAAGGTTGACCTGTAGATTCACAAAAATTGGTCTTGTGAGGCAAACAATATCCAGTAGTGGTGCATGACTGTGTGCTTTTAGGTTTATATAAAATGGATGAGCAGCTTATTATTTATTATATTGTCACTCACACTGTACCTTTGTGTTGCTGTTCTGTTGTTTAGTGCACATCTGATGGGGAAGAAATATCTGTCTTTTAGACCAATAAACACTAAGGCCTTTGTTATAAAATTAGTTTTCTGGTCCTCTCTCCCTCACTCTCTGTCTCTCTCCTTCTCTCTCTCTGTCTCTCTCTCCCTCCCTCCCCCTTCCTCTCTTTCTCTCCCCCCCCTCGCCCTGTCTCTCTCTCTCTCTCTCTCACTCACTCACTCACTCACTCTCTGCTACGATGTCCATGTTACTAATGTTGGCATGTCTGTTTCTCTAAAGGGAAAAAAACATTCCAGACTGTCAGGTTCTTTAAGTGTCAGGAAAGCCTTTCTAAACCCCTCATTAGAGCTCTCTGCCCACAAATAAGGCACCTAATGTGACTGAAAAGTCTATAATGCTTTTAGTTCCAGTCCAGTGCAACATTGGTCAAAGTGCTTTTGCTTATCGTATTCTTAAACTTATAACCCTAATCATATTTAGGCTTTTAGACCTGCTGTAAGAACACATACCTTTGTATTGGCTCCCACATTTTCACAGACACAACCAGTACCGATTTGGCTGATTGTGCTTTTACTCTGTATATTGTCTAAAAATACTCTGTCTGGACTGAGAGTGACCGTCATGTCAAAGTATACCATGTAGCTACTCGTCACCTCGCTGCCCCTAAGTTTTCACAAGACCATTACGAAGCAGGATTTAATTGTGGAAAAGTACAGTGGTTGCATTGTGTCTCGATTTTCTGTTTACTATCAAGACTTGTACTGAAAGTCTTCAAAATAATATTCTAGTTCATATTTTGTTGTGTGCTTGTCATCACTGCAGCTGTTTAAGAGATTCTCCCTGTTAAATCCAAGTGTAAAACAATGTGCTATTTATAAATTCTCTCCAGAGGTAAGGAGTATCGAATAACCTCTCCTGAGTAAAGTTGAAATGAATCCCAAAGGCAGACATTCATACTATATTAATAAACAATATGGATGGTTTTCTCTCTTCTTCTCATTTTTCTATCTCATTTCTGTCATATTTTGCTGTTTTGTAACTTTACACAGTGAGACATAGCTTTTACAGGTGTTGATCCTTTGCTGTCGCGTTTCAGGATTGTGCTGAGCATTATACCAGTTTATCCAGTACACCAGTTTTTATCCCTCAACCAGTTATGGCTGGAGGGGTATTGTCCTTGGCTTGGCTGCTGGACGGACAAGCGGGCAGTGTGTCAATAACATTGTCCCAGCCATTGCTCGGCTCATGCACAGTTCAGCTTTCTGAGCTTTTGCATAGGCACTCCCTATGACCTAAACCTGTGCATGGTGTGGCTAATTTGCATATGTGACCTTTAACCTTGGCACAGTGATCATGAACATAAAGTTTGTCGGGACTATTGTTTGGCTTATATGCATGAAAGCTTTCTGAACTCTTGCACAGGCACTCCCTTTGACCTAAACATGTGCTTGGGGTAGGCAATTTGCATATGTGACCTTTGACCTTGGCACATGACCTTGGAACTTGGTGGGCGGCATGACGATAACTTTGTCCGGGCCATTGCTCGGCTCATGCACATGCCAGGTTTCTGAACTTTTGCATATTGCACTCCCTATGACCTGAACCTTTGCGTGGAGTAGCTAATTTGCATATGTGACCTTTGACCTTGGCACAGTGACCTTAAACATATAAAGTTTCATTGCCGGGTCCGGGTCATTGCTCGGCTTATATGCATGATGGCTTTCTGAACTTTTGCATAGTCACTACCTATGACATAAACCTGGGCATTGAGTGGAATGCAATCTTGATTGTCCGAAATTGTTTGTATAGGGGGTGGCTTTTGTCCTCTGTGCGCTTGAGGCGTCCTGGCTGAGGGGTTATGACGTACTATAGAATGGCTATTTTAATGTCCTCTACAGGGAGGGTTGTGCAATAGAATGTTTAAAATAAATCACTTTTTGAACACTTAAAACAAGTCGAGAATTTGGGGTTAGTTTATAGTGTTTATTATTTGGAAGACTTTCCTTTCATTTTCTTTTAAGTTATTTTTTAAGTTCTGGTTGTTGGTTGGTTTTTTAAAATTATTTTTTTTTTTGTTGTTGTAAATTCAGTGAATGCAGTAAACTGGCCATTATCATGAAATAAACCCTGACTGAGAGATAAGGACCTCATTACTGTACATTATCCTGCTTATTGTATGACTACTTAAAGAAATCAGTAATATGACCAACAATGTTTTTATTGCTTCCACTAATTACATGCTTTGTAGTTAGAAATAACAGGCCACTGAATGCAAGATTGACCAGAATCTAGTATTTAAATGAGCCATGTAATAAAAAGGGTTTACATTTGGCAGATGTTTCATGTATACTGAGTCCTTCATACTTTATATTGTCATTTAGTGGCCATGAATAAATCCAGTCAAAGCTTTTATGATATACAGTAGCAGTCAAAAGAATGGACACACGTCCAATTTCAGTTAGAATGAGTGGGTGCATTCAGACTTTCGACTGGTACTGGATGTTGGAGCAGCTGTTATAAATAAGATCCCACTCCAAGCTTATTTTTTTCCTTCTCCAGAAGTTTTGGTGCAATCCACTCTACCCACAACTCTGAAAAACTTTCTGGATTCGAAGTTGTGATGAGAGTTCAATGGGACTGTTGTTCAACTTGGAATTTGGGAAATCAGGAACTTGGGTAATATCCAACTTAACTGATGTTATTCCACTGATTTAAACCCAGTTAATATCAATTAAATTCTATAGCTAGATAATAAAGTAATATACATTTATAGTGACCCATTTTTAATTATTATGTTTCCACAAAACAAAAAAATAACTGAAATCATTTGGAATTTTTGGTATTCCGTGATTTGGTGTATACTGAATTTTTGGTATTCAGTATGTTGGGTTCTGGTATAGTTACACTTGTTCTTATAAACATAAATACCAGTCTAAAGCGTGAACACACAAAAAACTGTTTATAAACTTTTGGTAGTCTAGCTGAATGAATGATTATGTACTCCTGGCAGTAGAATAATCTACAAGATACAACCCTAATTATTAAAAAAAATTGATCGGATGAACCAGCAATAATCTTTAAAACGCAGTTATTCAGTAGAGTGCAGTGAAGATTATACACCATCACTTTTGTGTAAAAGGGATAAAGGGATTAATGAAAATAAGTTAAAAAAATACTTCTCTACAATTTTTTGGTGAAAATGTATTAAACAATGCTATTGTAGGTAATGAGAACCAAAAAATTAATTCCGACAAGTATATTGAGGTAAAAGTATGGCTAATAAACAAAAACACGAGTGGGCAACCAATTTTTTTTGTTGTTGATACTTTTTTCAGGAAAAGGATTGATTAGACTGCACCAAAATAAAATGACCATAAAATGAGATCCATTGAAAGGGAATGACGACGGATACTTATACTTACCAAAGGCGTGGTTTTGGACAAGGAAGATCCCATTAGATATCCATTCTGGATCAAGGAATTCTTTTTTTTAAGTTTCTTTAATATTATGAGAGGATGATTTTTGACATTTAGGTTTGTGGGATTGGTGGGCTTGGTGGTGGTTTTCACTGTTTGAGTATTTTTGTTTATTTTATTGTTTTGCTTTCCTGGAGCTGTCAGTTTACAAGTGTCTGTCTAGAGAACAAATAAAAAAATTTGTGAGGGACTTGGAGGATGGATGGGGTAGCAACTTGTTGTTATCATTATTATTATGATGATGATTATTAATATTATTATTATGAAGCTTTTGTTTTGCTGTTGCTTGTCTTACATATAAGAAGAAGAAAAAACTTCTGCATATACAGACATGCTAATGTAAAAAATAAAAAAATTATAAATAAATAACTCTCTGGTTTTTGGATTTTTTTCCATAATATTCTTTGTGGGTGTGACTATGGTGCACCTTTTGTAGCTAAATCATATCATATATTTAATTAGTTACCCAATATAAATGGGATGTCAGCCTTGTTGCACACAGAGCAGAAAGTGAACATAATTTAATGTGGTAAAAATGGGTGGATTTAAACACAGAACACTTATACATGAATGTTTAGCTCTTAGTTCTAGTAATGTTATTCTAAACCGTCCGAGGTAATTAGATCGTACGTATCAAACACATAACTGTTCTTGGTTTGTTTTTATCTCAGGGCCAGCTTTGGTCTGAAAAAGCCGCTGAAGATGAACATGGTGAAGAGGATCATGGGGCGGCCACGGCAGGACGAGTGCAGCCCCCAGGACAACGCGCTGGGCCTCATGCACTTGCGCCGCCTCTTCTCTGAGCTGTGCCACCCGCCACGTCACATGACCCAGAAGGAGCAGGAGGAGAAGCTGTATATGATGCTGCCCGTCTTTAACAGGGTGAGCAGGGATGCGAATTCTTGCACTGTATTGATGATGGCAATAAAATGGCGGCTAAATATTACAGCCTAGAAATAGCAGAAACAAACTGCACCCAGTATTGGGTTCATGGGTATGTAATGTTGTTAAAAATATTAGACAATGATTACATCGCAGGAATATTTATGCAATTCTGGAGCTTTCATAAAAGTGGGTCTAGTGCAGCTGGCAGAAGTTGCAGAAGATTTTTTTTTTTTAATGCTTCATTTTAATAGTAGATAAAAGGCTGCTGGGAGAAAGGGAGATGGAAATGTACTTCAGTCTGGCCCTGAGATTATCTGGTGCTCAAGTCCATTCCATTTGCTATTTAAGGTGATGTTTAGTTTACTTTAGTAGGGCTGTTCTTTGTTTTATTTCTTGCTTTGTGTGTCCGCCGATGTTAATATTCACATATTACACACAATTTTTCTTTTTTTCAAATGTGTTTAAGCCCCCCCCCCCTTTTTTTTTTTTTTACATTAACATAACATAATACAACACTGGTCTATACACATATACATCTCATGAGTACATTGAATAGGGATCAGCCCACGTCAATCTCCCAAGGGAAAAACTAGATGGATAAATTAAAAACGGAACCACCCCAAATCATGATTGTAGGAGTCTCAGATGAAAAGGTTGCAGGTACAATGTTATAAGCAAGATACAATATAAAATGCTGTGTATTATAAGATATAATCCAAAGGCAAGCTGAGGACAGCACTCGAAATCACTGAAGCTACTGTAGAGCTGGAAAAGTGGAGGTATAGGGACCAAATGTCCATATACTTTTCCTCCGAAGAGTGAAGCAGACAGGTCAGGTAGGTATTCAAGGGGAAAACATCCCATAATTATCTTGTGCCAGTTTGATTTAGTAGGGGGTTTGTCACTTATCCAGGACAAAAAGCTATTCTTCCTTGCTGCAGATGTGCGGATATTATACAATCTGGTGGCATTAGCATCCACAATAGCATCTTGCCTGGAGTAAACCAGAACCAAAGACAGTGGGTCGGTCTTTGCAACACAGCACCAAATGTTATTTTAAAAAAAATAAAAAACCTGTTCTTAAAATGATTTTTTCCCCCTGTCTCCTGTCTTGGGTTACATAATAGAAATCCACCAAACAAGGAATGGCCTAACTGTAAAAACATCTCTGGAATATTTCAGTGTGATTGATGTATGAAAATTTGTATTTGTTAAATGGTGTGTCAATGCTGTGACCACAGTGGGTAAAGGTTAAATGATGCAAGAAATGCTTGTTATTTGTCAGAGCTTAATGCTGGGTTTACACTGAGGCCACGATGTCCACAATCTCCACGATTTGAAAGTATCATGATGAACATGAGGGGTCGTGGGTTTGAATTATGATGATCTTGAGTGAACTTTGTGGAATCGTGATGGTTGCGACAAAATGTTTGGCTGCCAAGTCTTGAGAGAGCGTGATAGAACGTAGGAATCGTAGACTTTGACAGAGAGCGTAACAGACCTTGCTCATTGCTCATTGGGGATCTTGATGATCTTATGGTTCATATCTTGGATGCATAGTTCCATTTTGGTGTGACCCCTGCCTCCTTTTTACACCTCAAGTCGTGCGGCAATCGTTGTAATCTTGCTCAAATTGTTGCCATGAATTGTAGGAGATCTTAACAGAACTTGATGAACGTGAGAGGTCTAAACAAAATTTACAGAACGTCAGAGCATATTGTGGTGATTGTAAGGGAACTTGAGGAAATGTGATGAAAAGCATGTTGGCTTCATAACAGAATGTACTGAGAGTGAAGGAAAACATAGAAAAGGAAAAAGTAAACAGTAAATCGTGGCGCTCCGCAGTTTTTTGAATCGTGGACATTTGTGGCCCAAGTGTAAACCCAGCATAAGGGAAACTCAACTGGAACTTTGCAGTCGGTCACAGTTTCACAGCTAAAATTTGATCATTCCATTTGTTCCCTATTGGATTTTGTTTAATGCTTTTTCCAGGAAGGTTAGTCATCCTGCAATCAAGAGCTGCTGCATGGTCAAGTGCGCTGTGTTATTACTCTTCAAGCTCTGATTATACAGAAACGCTGCTAATGTCCATCATCGCTGATCATAATTTCATGAGGAGTGTGGTCATAAAGATTTAAAGAGTACTTGTTGAAGCATAATGGAGCAGCCACAATAATGGGGATAGCAGTGACTGATTTTTATAATTATGCTTGAAATGTGCTCTATTTGCTGAGAGGGAGCATTTTAGAGCTCATCTCAGATTATGACGAGCAGTTAATTACAATTGCATGACAGTAATGGGGAATGAACACTCCATTGTTTGGGATTTTCTCAAAGTAATTTTTAATTATGGGCCTGAAAATGGGGACCTAATTACTTTCAAATATAAGTTTGTTAAAGTGAGGGAAAGTTGTAGCCCGTCTTTATTTTTGATAACTGCAGCCTTATGATTTTATACCATTTTTGCTAATATCTTATCGTGCTTATTATATACCGTATGGAGAAGTTCTTTTAATGCAATCTGACTGGTCTACTATTAATTGACATTATTTTGAGTCGATTATTCTGATTATACTAATACTGCAAACACTTGCTATCTAATCAAAATTTAAAATCTTATCCTCAGCCGAAAATTCTTTATGATCTTGTTTTGGTAATAATATGCTATGTAAGAACAGAATGTGTAAAATTGTTTAAATTTGTTTTCAGAATATTGTTCTTGATTTTATTCTGTATCCTCTTAAATCAAGTTAAATTATCTGCCAGTGCTATACGATAATTACACTTGGTAAGATTTCTTAAAATAAGAAAAATATTCTCCAAACAACCAAGTGTAATTATCTCACCAGCCTCTGTTATGATAAAAACGAAACTATTTTTCTCTTTCTATGTAGTATATTCTAAAATATGACTTGTCATAAACATGTCATGTCGTGTCATTTTCTTAACCGCTTAATCCTAATTAGGGTCGCAGGGAGGCTAGCGCCTTTCTCAGCCTACTCCGGGCGAGGGCAGAGTACACCCTGGACAGCTCGCCAGGCCATATATTTCCCTAATGTGCTTATGCTCCATACACAGAGCTCACATGCCCTTCCTCTTCATATTTAAAGTAAAAATAAACTATAAACGTTTTGGTTTTCTTAGCTTTTTTGTTCCTGTATATTATACATAACAGTTATGTACAGTAGTGTATAACAATTATGTGCCTCTGAATCAGCAAATGTCACACAATTGAAAAAATTCTTGATGTTTCATCTTGGAAACTATTTAGCGACACCAATCTCGCCTTTGGTGAATAATTTTCAGGGGAAAAACTCAATGTGTTTTCAATATTTAGTTTACAGGGTAAAGTAAAACCACTCTGTGACACATCCTGAGCAGCAACTTAAAAAAAAGATGGTTGGCTGACTTTTCCTGTATTAGATGAAACACATTAGTCTTCTCCATCCTTGGTTCATAGTTGTCTTATGATGAGCAGAGCTCACTGGGTGGTGGCCAAGATTTAAGTCCATTTTTCAATTTTTTTTTAATTTAAAGAATGATGCAGGTCATCGACTTGTCACCAATCTGGCTGGAAGTGATTTGATTCTCAGTGAACAGTATGCATGGTTATTTTTGTGAAACTGACCATGTGCTAATATGCTCTGTTCACATTTGCCTATTTGTACGTCTTTGTATGTGAATAGGTGTTTGGGAACGCTCCACCAAGCTCCATGCACGAGAAGTTTTCAGACCTTCTGCAGTTCACCACTCAGGTGTCCAGACTAATGGTGACCGAGATCAGACGAAGAGCATCTAATAAATCCACAGGTGTGACGTGTACATGTGCACACACACACACACACACACACACACACACACACACACACACACACACACACACACACTTGCAACTACAGTCTGTCTTCTCTGTTGTAAAAATTATACTGTTTTTGATATTAAGATATTTCCTCTTTAGAATTTATCTTTTAGCAACCTATGAACAAGTTAGCCAGATCCATGCGCTGTTATTATGCACCTCTAATGCTGTTACTGATAAACATTTCTATTAGAGAGGCTTTAGTGAAATAGTGCAGTAGTTATTCAGACATGATCAGAATGGGATCTGTGCGCTCAGTATAAGGAAAGCATTTACAACCCAGATGCAAATCATTCAAAGTACCCTAGTGTTCTCATCTGATCCTGGTTTAAAACTAGCCAGCTGAGATCATAGTTGCTAAAAATGATTGGGTTTTTTTTTTTCCTCACATTTTTGTTCTTCTGCGTGGTCTCTGCTTCTGATCTGGAACCTTCAAAAGAGACGCATGAGACAAGATGAGTGATTCCACCTTTTTATCTCAGAAGTTCTGATCCAGTCATCTTAGAGCATCTGCTACCCAGCCCCTCAAAGGATGCTCAACAGCTGGCGATGTGCGAGACTTGTGGAGGGAGAGACTCAAAGACTCCTTGACTCATTGGAGTTAGTTGGATGTCTGCCTGAATTAAGCTTAAAATGTGAACTTCATCTACAACGTAATAACAGCAGTATTTTTTGTGCTGGGTTATGAGCATGACTAAATGTTGTTAAAGAGGTTAAACCTTGTATTAGTATTCATCTAAAATGATAGATCTACAGAGGAAAGCCCTTAGCTCAGATGTCACGCCTAGTAGCCATATTAACCCCAAAATGTCATTCCACTTGTGAAGAATGGTGGAGTAGAGTTGACCTGTTTGTAGGGCATGGGGTAAACCCTGTATAAAAAATTATCAGCAAAATGTCACAGCATCTGGGAACTAAAACACAGAAACGACCACGTCCATATGTCACATGGTAATGAGTCAAAAAGAGCAAATTCAGCAACAGACTTGCAGTGCCAGAGCTTCGGCAGAAAACTTGACTTCACTCAGGCTGTTAAAGAACAACTTAGATGATGTAAGTGGACAGAACTATGTGTAAGGCTTCACATATTTTTGACATAACACTTTAAAATGAAAAAACAAGCCATAAAAATCCCATTTTAGTGAGTTTTTCTTGTTTCCATGTAGTATATACTAAAACACCTTTATGATTTCTTTAAAAATATTTCTGTATATTATGCACTAAACTCTAAATTTGTAGGCTGAACAGATGTTTTTAGCTACACAGTGCTTATCTCAATTCAAAGTTCAGTGCTGCCTCTTTCATAGTTGAATAATGTGAATATACACTATATAAAATCTTGTTTTAGTGTGCTTTTCTTTGTTTTCATGTAGTATATACATGAGCTCAATGAGAGTTAAAGAGATGCTGTTACACAGCTCTTGCACCTGCTTGCGTGTGAGCTCAAGTATTACCTCCTTATAATTTGACCACCACCTATCCAGGGAGGCGTGTAAGTAGGCACATGCGCCCTCCGTGACATATCATGCTGCCACCCGCCTCTTTTCGAATTGCTGCGTATGCGTATTTGGGGGCGGCCTAACACACATGGAGCGAAAGCGCTATCCGTCCCCTCGTCTGATTGTGCTTACAGCTGCCCACCATTGGCTGGTGATCGCTGTGAGTGACAGGGAAGTGGGCGTATGCGTTCCTCCCTCCTGTGAGAGTGGTTGATAGTCGCGTACCTTGTCGATGTGCCACTTGGGAGCCCAAATGAAATGTT
>JAOUQZ010000027.1:7036605-7047914 GCA_028564935.1 Neosilurus hyrtlii
CAGCAGGTCGCTGATGGGAGAGATGAAATTTTGCCCCTATCTGAGATGAATAAATAAAATTGTGCCTGTTGTGGTCAGTTATACCTGAGGGGTTTACCTACTGTTAAATAACCCCCTAAACCTATGACTATGCAATCTGGGAGTGAATCTCTTGTGTACATATGTAGATATTTGTGTTTTGTTGTATATTATACTTAGGCCAGTTTTTAGTAGAATTAAGAGCCAACAGACACCCAGGGTAACGTTAAATGTCCATTGCATTTCGAAGCATTTTATTCACTGAAGATTCTTAAACATATCAGGATGATGTAAAACAGAAACAATGCTTGACTGTCATTGTTTAAAGAAAAAAAAATTTAAATGCTTTCGCTGTTTGTTACTTCACAATAAACCTACAATTAAATTTTTGGTCAATTTAAGTGCTCTGATACCGTTACAGCGCTTCCCCTGTGGTTGTAACTGTGCTTTGTTCTTAAACAGACTTGCTGAAACACAAGCTTTTTGGAACTTGAGGAAATTCTGTTGAAATATTTTACCCATTTTGTGTTCACATTATCATTTTGTGTATCACATTACCCCCCCCAAGTTTAGTCATGGACAATTCCCATCCATCAGACATCTCTTCCCTTGTCTCATGATGGCTACCAGCGAGGAAGGGTGAAGGTCACCATGTGTTTCCTCTGAGGCATGCGATGGTAGCCGAGTGCATAATTTTTAACTGCTGCTCATGATGTCAGGTTGTAGCATAACATGCTTGGAGGAAAGCGCTATTCGCCCACTTTTATATAAATGAGCTCACAGATGCGCCTGATTGGCTGGTGTTGCTGTGAGTGACTTGGAAGAGAGTGTATGCGATCCCTCCCGCTCAGAGATCTCAGCTTTTTAGCTCTCTCATGCTCCCAACCGCTGATGGCCGTGGCATCACCACAGATTTCTGGATGATGGGGCTAATGCTTTTTCTGCAGTCCTGTTAGCCTCTTTTTGTATAGTATTTTTAAGAATAGATTCCTCTGCAGTGATACACATACTAAGTGTATTACAGAATGGTGTAGTTCTTGGTTTGTAGGTTTTTCCCCACCCAGGCAATATATTTCTATACTGATCAACATATAAATCTGTACTTTCTCCATAATGGTGGTGGAAATTGTTCAAGAAACGTTTTGAATTGTTTTTTTTTTTGTGTGTGTGTGTCATTCCTCCTCAGATCCTGGTGAAGCTGTGTGGTTTTGTGTCCCCGGCTGAAGAGCTGGCACAGAAGGATGACCTACAGCTGCTCTTCAGTGCCATCACGTCCTGGTGTCCTCCTCACAACCTGCCATGGAGGAAAAGCGCCGGCGAGGTGCTCATGACAATCTCTAGGCACGGCCTCAGCGTCAACGTCGTCAAATACATCCACGGTAATTTCTGATTTTTACGTTTAGGGTGATCAGGAAATTAATAAAGTCTACAAACTAATTTTCTCCCACCGTCAGCCCAGCCGTAACGAGTTTTTACTTGAAACAATTGCATTAACGCAAGTTAGAAAAGTCATTTTCTTGTCATGCTTTTCAGCAGCGTAATCTGTATATCAGTATTAAATACAACTACAGTAATTACCTACTCGAGGCTGAGCGCTTTGTCTTTGCAATCACAGCTTAATGTTCACGGCTGGCTGAGTCCTATTTATTTAACCCCCTTTAATCGCTTTTGTTTGCTAGTGTGCTCTCAAGCAGCACTTACTCATGCATGCATTCTGCTGACGTCTTCTGAACATCTTCCCAACCGCCGTAGCATTTTAACCTCAGGATTGTTCACGTTGCCTTCTATTTTTATTCCCAGTTATGGTTTATGTTTTATTGATCAACTGTAGACTGTGAAATAATCAATAGCACACAGATGTCCCTCAAGCTGATCGTCCTTGTTTATATTGTTTCAGAGAAGGAATGTTTATCGACATGCATCCAGAACATGCAGCAGTCAGATGATCTCTCACCGCTGGAGATTGTGGAGATGTTTGCCGGGTTGTCTTGCTTCCTGAAAGATTCCAGCGACGTGTCTCAGACCTTGTTAGATGATTTCCGCATGTGTCAGGGCTACACGTTCCTGACTGACCTCATGCTCAGGTATGTCCTCCGTCATACAGCCGGGAGTTGTTTCCTGACTCCATATCTCCTTGTGGTTTCTAATAGAATGATTTTAAGTATAGTTTGCATTGGCTGAGTTGTAAAACATGTTTTGTTCCTCATTTATCAGAACTTGCTAGTCAGTGTTCATTTGTCTGTACCTCCAGATTGGAACAGGCCAAAGAGGATGAATCCAAAGATGCTCTAAAGGATCTGGTGAACCTGGTGACTTCTTTAAGCACGTATGGAGTGAGTGAACTAAAGCCTGCTGGCCTGACTACTGGGGCACCCTTCCTGCTGCCTGGCTTTGTGGTCCCACAGCCTTCTGGGAAAGGTCAGTTCACCAGGAAGTAACAGGCACTTGACCTTGAATTATGTGCTTTTAGATGTTAAGAACCACTGTAATATACACACTGTAACTATTCACAGGTACAAGTAATTCTGTGTGTGTGTGTGTGTCTGTGTGTGTATGTGTATTTAGGGGGGGTAATGTTCACACACAACACTTCCCTCAATTAGGAAGGTGTTCATCAGTAGTATGCAGTGCGAAGAATTTGCTACCTCCGCCCAAAACAGAGTCGTGTTCTGTCTGCTCACTTTGTCTGCCTGTTTTGCACATTCTGAATATTCCGAATAAGTTCACTGCAGATAAGGATTTTGTTCAGCATTCTGTTTTTAAACTTTTTTTAATGACAGTCTGCTGTCCTGACCACCTAATAAACCTTTAATTGGTGTAAATCTGCAGTTCTCTGCAGATAGCTCCTTTTAATTGGCAGAATGTTGTGCCAAAAAAAAACCCGACATCACAATGCCTTGTAAACACAAAAAGAAAGCGCTCAAGGTAGTTACACGGCAGTTCTCTCTGTCGGAAACAACAACAAAGGTCATTGAGAGGAATCAATTTTCAAGGACAAGCCTTGTTAAAGTCACTTGAAGCCAAGAATGAAAGCCTCATTAAAAACAGATCTTCAAGATCACAACATGAATACCGCTAACACATTACTAACCATTTTCTTCTCCCCCCCCCCAGGCATTTCTCCTCTCTGTATATTGTGAGGAGGAATTAAAACATTAGCCTCAGTGCCTGTAATGGCAGTAATATGAAAACATTAGACACCAACTGTGTAATCCGGTTAAGCTATTTGTTTGGCCTGTCCTACGCTTTGCCATGATATGTTAAGTAGTGTAATTAACACACAATAGCTCCGGATAGCATTGTTTACACACGCTGTCACATCAGGCCAAGCTTTTCTGGGAGGTGTTCACCCTGGAGGAGGCTGATTTTGGTGATTTAAAATGTAAGAACTAGTTAAATAGAGTAGATGAACATGTTCTGAAAATAGAATATGCTTTGAGTCATCAGATGTTGGAGTGGCAGAAGCATTAGTAATAGTAATAATAGTATGCTTTTTAAAATAGCCTGCAAAAAAAATATATATATATACACGCACACACACACACATTTTTTTAAGGATTAGAGTAGAGAATGAGGTTGAACACAAAGTAGTTTAAAAATTTCCTCTCCAAATGATTATATTAAGAATAAGATTTGGACTGCAGAGCCACCTCCGTGTCCACAGATGATCACACAGCCCAGCTTTCTTCTTCGGATCTGAAGGACTACCATGATGATCTTTTCATCATCAGGTGGTTTTTACTTACATAAAAAAAAATTTGCTGTCTGCTTAAATGCATTAATAGTTTGTGTTAGCCTCTTTAAATTGGCCCCCATTTGTAGATCGATTCACTCTTGCGAGAGTGCAGGATAGGAGAATAGGATTTGGAAAAGTCAGTTCCACTGGCAAAGATAACAAAGGCAAGGATGGCAAAGGCAAGATGACAGCAATAATACACATATATTAAACTAACAAATCATTTATAAACTAGTGAACTTCTAAATCAAATAAGGCTAAGCATTTAATAAACAATTAATAATTGAATGTAATGCTACATTACATTTACATACATCAGACAGACATCTGCTCCTTTACATGCATGTATAGTATACATGCACAGCACTTCAGCTGTTTATTCGACGTCACTCCCACCCACTATTGGCAATACTATGGTGCTCCCTGTGCAAGGATTTATTACTTTTTCTTTTGCTTTCATGAAGAAGGGTGTCTGAAGTATGTTTTAATGTGCATAAAAATAAACCATGTAAGCAAGCTTTTATTAAGTTTGTGTTTATTCTGCTTTAACATTCTGCTTCTACATTTTGTGCTTTACTCCATTATTTTCTCTGAAATGACACAATGTTGTGGTGGTGTTGATAAATCTCCTATTAAATTAACCCCACCCCTGAAACATGAGCTTGCAGACAATTTGTTTTGTTCAGAGTCATTTTTATTGATTGGGGGAATTAAAATGTTATATTTCTTATCAATAAAGTTCTTGCTCTGTATCCTGGCCATGAATCATCATGGCATTGTTAAGGTGTGCACTAAGGATGATAGGAGTTAAATAATTTATTGTTACTTCCAACACTTGAACATTTGTAGCTATAGTTGCACAATAATGTTATTTTAGTCACTGTGTTGTCTGTAGGTTTTGTAAACAAAGTGTGAATGTTATCTCTAGTTCCCCTGTTCGATAAGTCTCTGGTGCTCATGAACATGACCACCATATTCTTTGTCTAATCTCAAGGTGTTTTGTACTGTGTAGTCCTTCGATATTATTCGCTACCGAGTCTACTGAACCTTTTATTTGTCCATGATGTTTGGTCCATGATCACCTCTTTTATTTATTTATTTATTTATTTTTGCTCTGACCCCACAGGTCAGACAGTCCGAAACATACAAGCCTTCTCCGTGCTCCAGAACGCCTTCCTGAAAGCCAAGACTGGCCGCCTCGCCCGCATGGTCCTAGACGCTGTGGCGAACATTTACTCCGCCGACCATGCCAATTACTTCATCTTAGAGGCTCAGCACACGTTATCCCAGTTTGCCGAGCGAGTGCCACGCCTACCCGAGGTCCAGGCCAAATACTTTGAACTGCTGGAGTTTGTGGTGTTTGCACTCAACTACGTACCCTGCAAAGAGCTGTTCAGCGTTAGCGTCTTACTGAAGTCTAGCACATCTTACGGATGCAGCATCACAGCCACACGCACACTGCTGAAGCTCAGCCGGCATCACGTGGTATTCAGTGATGTATTCCGTGAAGTTGGTCTGCTCGAGGTGCTCGTCAATCTGCTGCATAAGTATGCGGCTCTGCTAAAAGAACCAGCGCAAGGCCATGGAGAACAAGGTGAGGATGTTTTTAAATGTCAAATCTGGAATCTTGGGCACTAGGTCAGTTTCCTTCAGTGTTCCAGATTGCTCTTCATTGAGTGGCGTAGAGGTTAGCATGTCCGCCTCACAGGCAGAAAGTTCTGGGTTTGAGTCAAGGGCTCTGCAAGGGCGTTTCCGTGTGGAGTTTGCATGTTCTCGCCATGCTTGGGTGGGTTTCCTCCCACAGTCTAAACACATGCCCGTTAGACTAGTTGGCTGTTAAAAATTTCCTCTTGGTGTGAGTGTGAGTAGCTGGGTGTTTGTGTTGCCTTGTGATTGACTAATATGTTGTTCAGGGTGTACCTTACCTTCGCCCAGAGTCGACTGAGAGAGGCTCCAGCCTCCTTGTGACCCTTATAGGATTAAGCGATTCGGCGAATTAGTGATAATCACGACATGATTAAAATGAATGTTTGGGACCTGTGTGTCCTTGATTTATGAATCCATGACAAAAATCAATTTACATTAATTTTAATAGTGACAGGTAGGATAATATATTTGTGAAGCACTGTGTGTGTGTTGTGCTGGTGATTGATTTCTGTTCAGTAACCGACTCTGTAAATTCACATTTTCCTCACTGTCAGGTGATTCTAAGAACAATGTGGCAGAGGAACAGAAACAGCTGGCATGGTTGGTCATGGAGACCCTCACAGTCCTTCTTCAGGGCTCTAACACCAATGCAGGTACTCTTTAATTTCTTTGTGTGATTTTTATTTTTTTTTTAATTAATGCATCTCTATGCATGCTGAGATTGAGAGTTGATATGGTAATGTACGTTCGTCACACACCTTCCCCTCATGATTACTCATCATATCATGGGACCTTCATATTCTCACCTCAACACCCTCATGTGAGTTCAGAGAACCATGACCATGTCAAATTCAAATTTCAAATTTGAAGAGGAATAAAATATATTTGAAGAAGAATAAAAATAAAAAACTGTCAATATTAAGAAGAGAAAAAAAGGGACAATAACAGTAACTATTTGAGGGACACCAATAGTTAAAAGTCGAATATAAATATAAAAATATAAAATATAAATGTAGTGACGATAAATAATACGGTGTGTAAAGTGTCGGTGCAGTATGCACACAAAGATGTCCAGTGAGTGTGGTTGTTTTGTGCGCTGAGTAGTGCAAGGTGTACAGAGAGTCCTCTTTTTTTCAAGGTCAAATTGAGGTCAGTTTTTTGAAGTAGGCTTTCACAATTACTGATTATCAGTGTTGATGCTATGTTGGGGTTGTTCTATTTGTTTAATACTGACCCCAAGTGTTACAGTTTAGACTTCTGACATATACTTGTTTTCATGTACTGCTTATATATATGATTTATATATGTATATGTGTACAAATATATTTAGATTTTTGGTTTTGATATACTGTATTAATCCCATAAGGGAAATTATTGCTTCTGCATTTAACCCATCCAAAGTGAGCGCACACACACTTGGAGTAGTGGGCCACCACACGTTGGGGCGCCTGGAGAGTAGTTGGGGTTAGGTGTCTTGCTCAAGGACATTTCAGCCATGAATGTGGAGGAAGGGAAGGTACAGCTCACTCCCCCACCCCCCACACCACTCCTGGTGCTTTCGGTCCCAAAGCTGCTTCTCTATCCATTAGGCTACAGCTGCCCCTATGTGTATATGTGTGTGTGTATATATGTATAGATATAGATATAGATAGATAGATAGATAGATATATTCTTTTTTTGTATTATGGGGTTTTTGGTTTTTGTTGTTTTTACCCTGTAATATTTGAGGAGGCTTTGACTACAAGAATTTCATTCCTAGTAATAACTGTTAATTCTATTAAATTATCTACTGAATCTTGAAAAATAAAATAAAAAAAATAAAAAAGCTTTAACTTCCTCCAATGAAAGTGATCTGCTTTAAATTTCTAATGTTTCAGTTTACTCTCTTCAATACAGAGTTAAAGCAAGAATTTGTATTTATTAATTTCCTTTTTTTTTTTTAACAACCGAAGAACTGAAGTGGAAATCAAGAGCTACTGTTGCGTTAAGAGTTACATAACCGGCCAGGCACCACTGCTGCTGACAAACTGTCCAAACTCACCACGTCTCTTCCCTCTTCCTCCATCTCTCTCGGCCTCTCACTGTTGGTCATGGGAAGTGAAAGAGAAAGTTGAGTGATGAGTGGAGGACTGGGGGTTGCGATTTTCCTCAGTGACTTTCCAGCCGTCAGTCCTACTTATCTGACTCTGTCTCTGTGAATGGGGAAACAAAAGCTCTTTTTTTAGGACTGTATCGCTATCTGTCTCAGCAACTATTTCCTCTGTATCATTATTTTCCTGCCTTCAGCTTCCCCTATTTGCTGTTTCTTCATTTTCCCTCTCTCATTCTTGCTCCTTTCCTCCATTATTAGGTTACTGCTTCTCCTGCTGTTGTTAATTTTTACCTCCACACAGTTTTTGTGTGTGATTATTAGCAGAATTACACAAACTTTTGAAATTTTAACAAAGGTGGGACTTTGAACAAGGAAAAATCAGTTTGATTTTGGAGATGATTCGGATAATTGGGGGGTTTACGATTTTTTTTTTTTTTACTTATTATTATTTTTTTCAATTACATGTTAATACTGCAGTGCTTATATTCAGTACTTGATTCAGATTTTTCAGTGAATATTGATTAAATTCTCTGTAACAGCAGCTCTGACAGTGAGGATAATGAAAGATACATTGCTCCTTCTAATATATTGTTTCTATGGTAACCACATGGAACATGGGCACCTCAGTGGTGGACGCCCCCTTATTCCTTGCTTTGTAATTGCTGTAATTTTTTTTTACCCTGGTTAACTGTAGAATGTATGTGAATATAAAGCACCTTGACTATCTCAGGTTAGAATAATCCGATGTGTGTGTGTGTGTGTGTGTGTGTGTGTGTGTGTGTGTGTGTGTGTGTGTGTGCTTTTTTATTTATTTATTTATTTTGACCTACTTCGCAAAATATGCTAGCCTGCAACTTTGATTCGGCATATGTCCTTCCTGTGGTTTCTTTGAGTTAATAACTTCTGCAAGTTGTATCTGTCGGCATATTGCGTTACAGTTTGAAAACCTTGTTTCTCTAGTCACTAATGTAATATAAATGATTCAGGATCATTAGACTATTAAATAAACTTTCATCGGATAAAGTAGCTTCACTTTAACAGCAGAGCCATAACACAGTATGCAGCATCTTTCATGTGGATCACAAGTATAAAGTATTAGGATTTTTTATTTTTGATTTACTATTATTCCCACAGTGGAGATTTAGCTTCTGCATTTAACCCGTCCAAAATGAGCACACACACTGGGAGCAGCAGTGAATTTGAACAGCATTGTTATAAATGATTTCTGTTGCAGGTCTTTTCCGTGAATTTGGCGGTGCACGCTGTGTGCACAACATAGTGAAATACGGGCAGTGTCGCGAACACGCGCTGATGATCATTCAGCAGCTGGTGCTCTCACCCTCCGGAGACGATGACATGGGTACACTGCTGGGCCTCATGCACTCTGCACCCTCCTCTGAGCTGCAGCTTAAAACCGACATACTGCGGGTCAGAACACACACACACACACACAATACACTTCAAACAGTGACGTCTAAAGCTTAAAAGGAAATAAATTGCCCTTTGTAGTATTAGAAAACTACAAAGAGATTGTAGAAGGTTTTTTTTCCCCTCAAGTTTCTTTTTTTAGTGAACATGAAAAGAATTGAATGACGTTTTACCTTCTGCATAGTAATATAAGAGAAACACACACTCCCACATCTAGAGTACATAAAAATCGTCACACCCAATAAACCACAGACGAATGTATACATAAAAGTCCTGGATTAGAGGTTTGAAAAATGAGGCTCATGAATTTTTACAGGTTGGAGCACAACACTGGTTAATAAGAGTTTGTCAATTAAGAGAGTTAAATTCAAGTTCTTATGCTCACTGAGGGTGAATGAAAGCTTCTAGATTTAATCAGGGAAAGAATAATCTCTGTACAAAGAATTCTCAATTGTGCTAGGTTTCGTGGTGTAATGTTTTGAACTTTAATATTTTCCCCAAACACTTGTTTTTAAGTATCTACTAGTGGGAAAATTAAAGTTGAACGGTAAAAGTTGATATTATTGTTGTGATGCAAATTTAGAAAATGGTTCCTTAAATGTTTATTGGTTATTTAACAATTATTTACTGAAGGTGGGGAGACTGAGGCTGGAGGCAAATCGGATGGATGGATGGATTGATTGATTGATTCAGCAGTGCACAGTAAACAGCGCAAACCTAAGCTATGAGAAACAAACTTAAGTTAAAGGCAAATATAGTAAAAATAAAAATGTACTTAGAGGCAAACATATAACGATCTAATAACTTGAGTCAAACATAGTAAAGCTTAAAAGTATAAGAATTGTGGGTAATACTGTTATAGTGCAAATTGGCCGTCCATTGCATCATTGATTTTATTATTTATTCAAAATATTTTCTCGCTTCTGATTGGTGCGAAATCACCAGCTAATTCTTGGTATTCTTCTACAAGCCGACTTGTCCATCATTGACAGCGGATTAATGTATTGGTTTACTATGCGATTGGCACGCGACAATGTTCCTCCTCATAGACATCATATAAGATAAGAAGGCTACGCGTAGCTTACAGTAGCTTTCTTTGTCATTTTTGGGACTTTACTCCCCAAGGACTTTAAAATCACAGACCCCACCATTTTGATTTAAGCCTTATTCAGAGTTTGAGAAGTGGACAATGTTTGTTTTCCCAAGATAGCAAACTTATCAGCTTATGCTGTTACTTTGTAGTGTGTACTAATTAATGTTTGTAGCATTCTGTAAGGGTGAAGCCCTCAGTTCTAGGGTTCTACGTATATTCTGAATACTTTGTGATTGCTGTAATTTTCAGTGATATAGATGATGTTTTATCAAATCTGAATCTGGTTTCTGATTTAAAAAAATTATGTTTCAGTTTAGCGTCAGAAAGTGTTAGAACTAAAGAGTGAATGCTTTGCATGTCATCAAAGTTTGACAATTCACAATTAATTCACAATGATGTCAATGAAGGTGAAGTATAAATAAAAAAATCACAAGTAGCCCAAACATTTAATAAAGTCCTGTAATTGAGCTGATTGTTTAATTAAAACTAATGTTAATTTATTTTGATGCAGGCGCTGCTGGCTGTGCTGCGTGAAAGCCACCGTTCCCGCACTGTGTTCAGGCGTGTCGGTGGCTTCGTCTATGTTACATCCTTATTGGTGGCCATGGAGCGATTACTAGGTGCCGGCAAACGAGTCGAGCCAGAGCTGACTGGTCCACTGGAGCTGTTGCGCGCCGTCTTCCGCACACTGACAGCCGCCATGCGCTACGAGCCAGCCAACGCGTACTTCTTCCGCACCGAGGTGCAGTATGAGAAACTGGCAGACGCCGTGCGTCTGCTTGGTTGTTTCTCAGATGCTAAGAAGCTTGCCCCGGTGACTACTGTGCCCTCTAGTGCCATGGTCTCCAACACCCAGGCCTTTCAGAGGCTCCTGGAGGACGAGGCGGCATCTGAGGAGAGCGTAGGCCTGCAGCTGGCTTACTGTGCCAAGCTCTTCGTCTACCTCTACAAAATGGCCACTGACTCATTTGACAGGTAAAGAAGTGCCCGTGTCTGTCAAGAATGTGTTTAGAAAGCATTTGACTTTGGGTATTAAGTTGAATTTTTGATTTTTATTTTTTTTTTCCTTTTTAAATGGGGTGTTCTGTGTCTCCTTTATGATCTGAGCATAAAACACTAAACCTTTTTAAATATGTAGCCACTATTCAGTCTTACAATTTCAAAGTTAGTGTGAGGTCCACAAGCCTTTGAAGTGCAGCTGTTCTTTAGCCTGTGGCTGGTCCAGGTGTGTGTGTGTGTGTGTGTGTGTGTGTGTGTGTGTGTGTGTGTGTGTGTGTGTGTGTGTGTGTGTGTGT
>JAOUQZ010000027.1:7065755-7076278 GCA_028564935.1 Neosilurus hyrtlii
AATATCCATCTATATGAATGATTATGTCTTAGTTGATAACCCCATTTTTGATATTTAGGGTATTTTCTTCTAACAGCCGTGACACCGCCCCGTTAATGGGGATGCTTTTGTAATCTTGTGGTAGTTGTTGGGTGGGAAAAACAGTGAGATGGGGTAAATTATTGATTATATTATAAACATTATGCCCATTCATTAATTATCCTATCAGCCAATCATATGGCAGCATTGTAGTGCATTAAATCGTCCAGATACACATCAGTAGCTTTACATGATGCATTTGAATGAGTGACTAATCTTTTCAAAAACTGCTGATTTTGGTGGATTTTCATGCACAGAAGTCTCTATAGAATGGTTTAAATAACCAATATCCATATATTTAGTGGAAAATTTGCACATTGAAATGCCTTGTTGATGAGAAGAGTCCTCAGAGAATTGCTGGGAATTGGTTGGCATTGGCAGGAAGCCTGTCCACTCTATACAGACATCTTGTACAGAAAAGCATCTCCAAGTATGCTTTTTGGAATATAAGGAGAAAAAAACCAGCTTATTCTTCCATATCAAATGGACAGCAGTGTGATAAATTTTCTGATCGTCACATCTCTTTCTCTGTTTTTTTTTTTTTTGTTTGTTTTTTCCCCAGGTGTTTGTTCTTGCCAAGCCTGGCTCCTCACAATGCACCTTCCAACAACACCAACACGTCAGGAGTGAACGACGGGGCTGTAGTCAGTGGCATGGGGACCGGTCAGTACCTACATACACACAATCACATGAGCAAACACTGACTCAGCAAGTAGTACCCACTCCGTTTCAGTAAATATCCAACATAGAGATGCTGATAAAAATGAAGGAGTCGAGACTAAGTTAACGAAGAATGGACGGAACGTCCTGGAGTTTTAGAGAAAGCAGGAGGGAAGAGAAGTGGTGCAGAGCAAATACTAAGAGGCAGCTGAGAGCTTAGGAGAGAGTGATGTGTGTGTGTGTGTGTGTATACAGAGACCTATCGAGCTGTGTGTGTGTGATTTGTGCCTCCACCAGTGCAGCACTGCTGAAGTGCCAGTGTTATGTAGTATTAATGCGATGATGCGGGCCCAAACATAGAGCTTTTTAGATCCCTCGTTCGCTTTTCCATCTTTCTGTCTTCCCCAGATAGATGGAAGTCTCTCAGTCCTCCTATTTTCTCTCTCTCTCTCTCTCTCTCTCTCTCCTTATCCTTCCTCCCTGGGGAAAGTAAATGGATGTTTTCAGTATTTATAGACAGACTCCTGCAGTATGTACTCTGACCCAGTTTTTTCTGCGAATGACGTCATCACTGCCGCTGGCTGAAGAATTTTCATTCACATTCTCTCAGGCAGCCTGAAGCCCCTTGAGCCTCAGATCTCAGCCTCATACATTTCTTCTCATTTATGCTGCTCTGTATTTCCTGATGGCTCGAAAGGAATCCAAACAACAAACGTTTATGGTTCATAAATCTAAAGAACTGCTGTGTGATTGTGTGGGGAAACCCTCAGTGCTTTTCTTTTGTGTGCCGTTTTAGTCTATGTGTTAAACAAGAAGGTCACATATTCTTTCAATAATCAGTGACTAATGACTGATAGCTTGGGTTGATTTTATTTGCTAAAAAATGGAAAGACGCCTCCCAGAAATACCATGTTTTCATATTTCCAACATGGTTCTTATGTATGTAATAGCAGGATTAATGAGTAAACTGCTGGGCTTTGTTTAGAACGAGCTTAAAAAAGTAGACGGCTTTCTAAAGTAAAGCCACTTTTGCACTGATTCGCCCGTTTGCAGAGTAAAATATATACTCACTCACTCTCTCATTTGCTGAACCACTTAATCCTACTAGGGTTGCGGGGTGGCTGGAGCATATCTCAACCAACACAGTGGGCGAAAGCAGCGTACACCCTGAACAGCTCACCAGACCATTGCAGGGCAATACACACAACCCTTCACACTCACACCTAGGGGCAATTTGGAGCAGCCAGTTAGCCTTATGTGCATGTCTTTGGACTGTGGGAGGAAACTGGAGTACCAGGAGGAAATCCACACAAGTTCAGGGAAAAACTTACAAACTTCACACAGAAATGCCGAACTCTTGGAATGAAACCCAGAACCTTCATGCTGCGAGGCGGACGTGCTAACCACTACGCCACTGTGCCACCCTGGTAAAATATATCCCCAGTTACAAATTACGTTTGGTTTGAATTCACAGTGCACATACTTAACAATATTACACCCTAAAGCATTGTCTAGAGTGTATAGACCTGAGTTTTCTATAATAGAACTTTAATTTTAGAAATTTACAGATGGAAAAAGGTCAAAAGCTCTGCCAAGAGTGCCTAGAAATCAAAGTCAGTAGAGAACAGAGAAGTAAATGCTTAAATAATTATACTTAAATAAATCATTACATTGCATTGTGTTTTGTATCGTGTTTTGTTGAATTATAATATCTGTCCACTTGCGGAACTGCTTAGGTCATGGGGAGGCTGGAGCCTAACTCGACCATCTCTGGGTAAATGCAGGGTACACCCTGTACAGTTCACCCATCTATTGCAGGGCAACCCACACACAACCATTCACACTCACATCGAGGGGCAATTTCATTTTCACATCATAGCCACTCTCTTTTGTTGTTAGTCATCAGTCCAAACATTATTGGGTCACCTGCCAGTAAAGCTGGAGCGACACATATGGAGCACTGTGAGACATCATCATCAGTCGTCTCAATTGCTCCACAACCAGCCAACTTGCTTTTACCAAGATTTCAAACTATTTTAGTTACATCATACCACTGTGCGCCTCCGATTTAAATTTTGTAATAAATCCATTTTTGGAGTTTCCCATAGCAGAACACTGACTTTGTCTTTACTCCACATGGAGGTTGCCATGGTTATTCCGCAACGCCTCCTTCATCAGTAAATGGATCTTTATAATATCATGCTGTTTGGCACCTCCTTTTTTATATTTGAATTATATCATTTTTTTAATAATATGATCATTTTTTTATGCTGGTGGAAATAAGCAGTACAGGCAACGCAAATATTTCCTGGAAGACTTTTGTACATTTGTATATTTTGAACCATTTCCACCATTTTTGTTCCTGTTTTAAGCAGCTGCAAATATTTCGAACAAACACATTCCTGCAGTGATTTAGCTCTGTCCAGATGTTTTTATCAGACAACAACGAGCAAGAACACGCACCAGGATTCAACTAAAAGATTGAATGCCGCATGTGTGAAAGCGCACTGCATTTCTGAAATAAAGAAAATATAAATAGGAATATAAGTGGTGTTGTACTGAGCTGTGTATTCCTGAGCAGGTAAATTAACATTTCTGGAGAAACGTGTAACATATTCCCCATTGTTGGCAGGTGAGCGCTTGTTTCCTCCTCCATCGGGCCTCAGTTACTCCACCTGGTTCTGCGTGGAGCGTTTCAGCTCATCTCCACACACACACCCGGTCCGCTTGCTGACCATCGTGAGGAGGGCCACGGCATCGGAGCAGCACTACGTCTGTCTGGCCATCGTGCTCTCTGCCAAAGATCGCTCGCTCATCGTCTCCACCAAAGAGGAGCTGCTGCAGAGCTATGGCAAGCAACTTTTCTGTTTATATGATGAGCACCAAGATATTGTTTTGTTATCTTTATTTAGGAGTAATAGTAATAGTGTAGCTGTCTATATGGCGCTGTAACCCACTGTCGAAGCAATCCACATGTATGAGTTATATGGTTATGTGGTCTCCCCATCCATGTATGTCACATGTGACAGAGTAATTGTTTAAGCATGAAAGGGGTACTACAGCGACCACGGTTTTTATGGACATTCACACAGTTGAATGCAACCACGTGTCACATGTTAGATCATACCCCAAAGTACATACTTTGATTTTCTTGGGGGGAAAAAAGGACATGAGCAGAACTATAATAACACTAAATCACATCATTTGCTAAACAGATATGCACCAAAGCATATTGATTATCTTTTCAAAATATTTCCATAACGAGAGACTCTGTTGCGTTAAGTGATGCCCTGCACTCAAGGAAAATCATATGAAGTTAAGATACATAACAGTAATACTGCGATGACCAAAACAAACATGACAAAGGAGCTCAATAACTTCATATATGAAGTCACATAGCAGCCAGAAATGCTCTCTGATTCGCCAGTTTGTAGAGTAAAATATATATATTTATTCACTCTCTCATTCGCCGAACCACTTAATCATACTAGGGTTGCAGGGAGGCTGGAGCCTATCTCAGCCGACACAGTGGGCGAAAGCAGCGTACACCCTGAACAGCTCTCCACACCACTGCAGGGCAACACACACAACCATTCACACTCACACCTAGGGGCAATTTGGAACAGCCAGTTAGCTTTATGTGCATGTCTTTGGACTGTGGGAGGAAACCGGAGTACCAGGAGGACTTTTCAAAAATTTCCATAACGAGAGACTCTGTTGCGGTAAGTGATGCACTGCACTCAAGGAAAATCATATGAAGTTAATATACATAACAGTAATACTGTGATGACCTAAAACATTTTAAATAATTTTTTTGCTGGATAAATCACATTTTTCTCCAGAAAGGAGCTCAATAACTTCATATATGAAATCAATTAGCAGCCAGAAATGGGTCTATTTCAGTTACACCTTGATGAATTTTTCAATTTTTAATGACTTTGAACAGTTTTAATAGTAGCACAAATTGCAAAAGGCATGGGCCAAAACTATAAAATGCTGGATTAAGCACCGAGTATTGAAAATATGGAGCCATAACATGATCTCATTTAAATTGTTACACCTGATTGTGAACTTGCTGTTATATTTCTGTTCAATTTTAATTATGTCTGGTGTTCTAATGTCTTATTTATGAGACTCTCTTCTTCTCTTTAGTTTTGAAGTTAAGACATAATGAAATAAATTCCCTACAGTCCAAGCTTAATATTCAGCTCGTCATCTTGCGGCAGATTATTCAAGAATTACTCGGAATTATTCAGTACGAGTGTGAAAATAATAAAAAATGCGTGTATGTGAGAAAAAAGAATGTAGGTCTAGACCTGCGGGAGTTGAAGAGATTTAAGGCTCTGTGTGTGACTGATGTGGTGTATATGGGTCAAAGATAGAAAGGGGTTTTAAATAGCAAAAATAATTAATTATAGTTATATAATTATAAATCCAAGTTTTAAAAAAAAACCTTGTTCATAGTAATGATTGTTTATATTCTGACAGTCTTTCTTTGTAATCGCTCGCTCACTCACTCTCACCCATTTGCCGAACTGCTTAATCCTGCTACTAGGGTCGCGGGGAGGCTAAAGCCTATCTCAGCCAACACTGGTTACAGGTTGGGTACACACCTGAACATCTCGCCAGACCATCGCAGTGCAACATACACAGCACTTCACACTCACATTTGGGTGCAATTAGGTACATCCAGTTAGCCTAATGTGCATGTCTTTGGACTGTGGGAGGAAACCAGAGTACCTGGAGGAAACCCACACAAGCACAAGGAAAACATGCGTTCTCCTCACCGAAACACTTGAGCCCAGGATTTGGATCTTGTTGTGAGGCAGACGTGCTAACCACTACACCATCGTGCCACCCGCTGTTTGTAATTATTGCACGGCATAATTTTATCCTAAGAAAACAAACGTGTACTTTAGCATCAACATATTTAATAGCAAAAAAAACAACAACATTATACCGGTTGTTAATTTTCAGTAAAATCAGTCCACTTTGAATGCAGATTCACCACATTCTTTCTTTTACTCAAATGTATATTTTTCTGTAATTTATTTTACACGCAGCTTTTTCCATGCATTAGGATGTGTATTGATAATATTTCTATTGTTACTGTGAGGCTCTGTGCATGGCAGATGAAGCATGTTGCTGTATTGTACAGTATGTTTTATACTTTCATGCCTGTAGTACATCTTATTAGGTAGGCAGCCTTTACAGTTCACTTTCCTTTGTCTGTGGCTCAGCATGCATGATCTCACTTCCTGTGTGGTTCACTCTACAGCGGATGATTTCAGCGAGGAGTCGTCGTTCTATGAGCTGCTGCCGTGCTGCGCCCGTTTCCGCTGCGCTGACCTCATCAGCGAGGGCCAGTGGCACCACCTGGTGCTGGTCATGAGCAAAGGGATGCTGAAGAACAGCATGGCTGCACTCTACATCGATGGCCAGCTGGTCAACACGGTTAAAGTGAGACACATTTTCATTTCCCTATCAGTTAATTTGAAAATGTCCAGTATACTTGTATCATGGCTTCTAATATCTTCTTATTATCTTTTTTTTTTTAATTTATTTAAAATCACAGTTATTAAGAGTCAATATCGTTTGAACGAACACTTTGTTGTTTTTTCAGTGTTACTTGTTTCCTGTGTGCTTGATTTGTGTATCTGATCCCTTAGTTCTGCGTAGACCATTTACTTTTAGTTTTTAATGACAGTATAGTGATTATATAGAAGGAATATTAAAAGCAACCTCGTACAACTGATTTGTCGCTACACAATATATCTTATCACATAAATCATACAGAATATAAACATATCTATGGAAATAAACAGATACTAGTCATAAAATAAGCTACAGATAACACTAATTATAGAATTTGTTCTTCAGAAGAGCATTTAAAGCTTTTTTTTTTTTTTTAGATAATGCTATAAAAATCCTTTCGATAATGCTGACATGTTTATTCTGCATAATGACATCATAAAGTGATTTCAATATAAGAGTAAGCAAAAATGATGGATGCAAAACAGAGCATCGAAGGGACCCATTCACTTCCTAGGTATTTTAAATAAACATGAAATACAGTGTTGTGTCCTGGAAATGAAATGGAAACAGCCACAATGTCTTTCTGAAACCATTTGCTTACTCCTGTACGCGAGTGTCTGTGATCCGTGCACTGGGCTCCACAATAAAAAAAAAAGGGGGGGGTGTCTGAAAACAAGATGAAAACACTAAATCTGAGGAAAAGGCTACTCAAAACAAACTATCTTGCTGCATGGACAGATAATTTCAAGACAACATTCCTTGAATTAGATAAGGTTGTGCTTGATTTAAGATTATAGTGTAAAATTGAGAAACTTAAAATAATAAATGAACTTTAAAACATGATGAATTATCTAACACTTCTAAATCTAAGTTGTTGTTTTTTTTTAATCTTGGTAAGAACCAAATAATTTGCAGTCCATGATATTAGCAAACTTTATTTTTCTTGAAATGGTATGCCCTCTTCTGTTTCTTAACACTCGATCTCAGGCTTTTCCACTTTCTCTGAATTCCTGGTAACACAGTATGATTGTTCTTATTGTAAACAGATACAGAACCAAAACAAGATGCAACCCAGGTGAATAAGAGATATAAAGCCTGTGAGCTTTGGTGGTTTCACCAGGAAACCTTTGTGTTCGGCCAAAATGAACTGATAATGGAAGATAAAGCACATGAGATATTCACTAGTGAATGGGTACCTTTAAAGAAAAATACTATTAATTTAAATCCCACAGATATTTTAGATAACCCACTTATCCTGTTGTCTCTTTTTTAACTCCTTGCATCTTTTGGAATTAAAAAGTATAGAAAGAAATAGCTGTTTTGCTCTCTACTCAATTTTTTTATCCGAGCAGAAGTTTAGAATGAAAGCTGTTCTTGAACCTTGCTTGTACAGCCCTAGTGTTATATAGAACCACATCACAACACCTTTGTGGTTTGTCTTCGATTCTTCCGATATGAAGTTAGATAAAGCGACAGAGCTTCCTACCACACGAACCACACAGTTACCTCAAGCCACTTCCTACTTTCTGTTTCTCTGACTTCACCCTGTCTCCCTTACTGTCTAGCTGCACTATGTACACAGTGTACCTGGTGGCTCTGGGGCAGCCAACACTCCTGTGGTGAGCACAGTGTACGGCTATATCGGCACTCCACCTGCTCAGCGCCAGCTCTCCTCTTTGGTGTGGCGTTTGGGGCCGACGCACTTCCTGGAAGAAGTCCTGCCTGCTGCTAGCGTGAGCACCATTTACGAACTCGGGCCTAACTATGTGGGCAGCTTCCAGGCCGTCTACTTACCATGTGAGTCATTTTAGCTAAGCATGGACATTTATTTATTTATTTGCACGTGTATCTAGATGTGTTTATGTGACCTCAGTGATTTCATCCTTTGTAAAGCTGCATCGGGGTTCTTTAAGTACTATTCGGAAAAATATAACTGATGACTGGTTAATAATTTTGACATCACATTAAGTTTTTATTATAAGTTTTTAGGTAAACAATGTGTGCTGTTGATGTCATAGTTAAGATTCGATCAAGAAATGGTGGCAGAATCCTATACATTCACTATTATTTGAATGGAAATGTAAAGATGGTCTGCAGTTTTAGTACAAACAACTTTTCCAGAAAACCTGGGATATTTTTCAGAATGCAATACAAATCGTAATCTGTGATTTAGTAATTTTTGTGAACCTTCATTTAAGTGTAAAAAGTACAAATAAAATGTTTGTATTTTATAAAAATGTATTTTGTAAATATAAACACATTTAGAATTTGATGCCAGCAACCCATTCAAAAAAGATAGTTGTGATGGAGGCATGTTTACCATTGTGTTACATCATGTCTCCTTTTAATTACATTGTTTAATTACTTGATAACCTGATAGTACTCCTTCCAGAAATTTGCCATGCTATCATGACAATTCAAGTGAATTCAGCCAATCATTGTGCATTTTGTGCAACTTTACAATTTTTACAAATCTCTGCAACTTTTCAACACATTTGCATAATCAGTGTGTTATACCTTGAGTTTCACCAATCATAGCAGTCTTCCATGCAAACTTTGAGCAGCACATCACTTCCTGTTTTATGTTGTTGAAGAAGTTGAGGTGAGACGTGCACAAATATTTTTAACAAATTTCATGTAATCTCATACTTTCTTTGCAAAAACCGTTGCAACATGCATATTTTATTTTTCTTTTTTCAAATCTGCCATAAAAGATGGTCTTTTGGAAATCTTGGAGGGACTGGCATACTAATTGTTGGCATTGGATTTTTAGTGCCTGTTGTTGCTTGATACAAGACTTCAGCTGCTCATATGTCTGTACTCGCCATTAACCGAGTCTCTTCTCTGATGCATTTTCAACATGAGACGGATCTGAACTGCTGTCTGGACAGACAAGCACGTGCACTCTGTGTCTACGAAGCAACGTTGTTTTTCCACGTGCCGAATTAGGCATGAAATGGTTTTGATGAAATGACTGGAATTCCCATTAAAAGATTTTTCCTAGATGGCAGTATACGTCTCTTTGAAAAGTCAGTATATGTCTTTGTGTTGATGTTACAGTCAAACATATGTAAGTTACCCATACTGTGAGCACTGACAGGTGGCAGATTTTGGCTTTTGCACCTTTTCTTAATAACAGTCTTCATGGGCGTTTTTTTTATTTTAGGTATAGAGATCCTGATGTCAGTTTTTCCCCAGAAACAAGCTGAAACGTGGAGTGACCCCAGCACACATTCTCACGGTCTTTCAGTCTATCTGAGACGAGCTCTTGCCCAGAAAAGTAGCGGTTCTGTATGGAACTGATGTATGCCGTCCTCATTGCGTAATAGTTTCAGGTTGCATTTCTTAATGCGGCACAAATTGTGTTAAGTGGAGACAGTGTTCCAGTTCTCCTGAGCCTGTATAGGTTGACTGTTTCTCATGCAGTGCCCTCTGAGGGTTAGAATGTTACACAGTGCTTTTTGGTCTTTCCCAGTGCAGACTGAATCTTTTCACAGCATTATGCACTGTATATGGTCAAAGGCTTTCTTTTTTTACCCTGTTTTTTTGAAAAGTGTTTTTTAAACTGATTCACAATTCTCCCATGAAGGCTGGCACAAAGAGGTAAACCACAACACATCTTTGCTTGCGAAACTGAGCCTTCAGTGGATGCACCATTTATACCCCAGCAAACCGAATTAGGTTTGTATGCAGCATGGAATAAATATTCCGTCCTTATTCTCTGTGCTTCAGGTTTGCAAGTTAAGTGTTGCCATAGCAACATACAAGCAAACCCTTGACTCCAAATAGAGAATTAATTGCATTCCCCTGCAGAAAACTATCTGGAGACCATTTGAGAAAAGACTACTCATAATTTTATGCATAAAAATATCGTTTTATAAAAAAAAAAAAGAATGTGACACCGACCTGCTTTATTTATTCATACCCCCCCCCTTTATTTATTTATTTGTTTGTAACTTTTCTCCTGCACAGGTAAAGACTCGAAGACTGAAGCTATTGCTCCATGTCCTGTGTCCCTGGTTCCAGAGGAGAAAGTGTCATTCAGTCTCTACGGCCTCTCTGTGTCCGCCCTCACCGTGGCCAAGATCCGTAAGGCTTACAACAAACTGGATAGCAAGGCCATCGCCAAACAAGTGAGCAAACTTTTCTTTTGGTTCAATCTTTTCCACCTACCTATATATATATATATATATATATATATATATGTGTTTGTGTGTGTGTGTGTGTGTGTGTGTGTGTGTGTGTGTGTG